>CM046855.1:38221208-38523708 GCA_025617745.1 Heliocidaris erythrogramma | reverse complement strand
TTTAAAATCAAATCGGAAATAACAGACATAAAAACACAGAGCAAAAAAGGGGCAGATCCAGGATTGTCAGAATATGGACACAATTCCCCCCCACAATCTACGCAAGGGCAAATTAGGTTTTAACATTTTTATGTACCTTTTTTGCCTCTTTCGTATTAAATATTTTATATATGGGCAAGGTGGAGGGAGCATAAATCATAAATATTTTTCATGTTCATTTTCGTCCGGGGGGGGGGGGGGGTTGTACGGGCTCGTCATACCCTTGGTCTGCCACTGAAGCAAAGAACACAACAAAACTAAACTGAAGCAGGCGCATCGAGAAATTATTAAATGGATAACATACGAAAATGGTAATAAATAAGTATTAGAAATACCTTTGATTGCACATATGTTTTTAAATCGTTTGTTTCTAAATCTATTTTGTTGAATGTGACGACACATGTGGAGGCAAAAAGTACATATGCGTTGAAAATAAATATTCATATTTTGTACGGCATAAACGCACATTTCCCTTGTTAGAAAATATGACTGAAGACATCTGTCTCTGTCTATTGCAAGTAGTGTTATTATATACTGACAGCATGACAGCTCATATTTACTGTGCATTCTACATGTACATGTACATGTATGTATACAAGTGTTCAGTATGTATTCAGTAGGTATGGCATTATCTTCTTTCAAACACTCATCTTCATAGTTGCTTCAACATTCTTTTGTTTGACATTCTTTTGTTCCTCTTAGGGTGGGGTCCGGTCCACCCAATGGAGAAGCTTTTCATTTTGAAAAGAGTAGATCAATGGTTCATTCTTGAATGATGGGCTAAATTGGTCAATTTCAATTTGTAAAATGAAAGGAGCTTGGTCAATGTTTCTTTCTTATAAAAGGAGAGAAGTCGAGGCTGTAGCCTGTAAAATGTTGTCAGAATCAAGAACTCTTCGTCGCCGGCCGAACGCGATGATAAGTGATCGGAGCGGACGCGATGAAATCACCTGTTAAAAACAGGTGATCTGAGCAGACACATACGCGCGCGTTCGTCTCTAGGTATACGGGGTTTACGATCCCAACAAGAATTTCGGGTAAAGCTGAAACAAAATCCCCTTTTCTCGATTATTTTTTCTATGTAACTTTATATTTTTTTAAACAGCTGTTATGAATGAATATATGTACATAATACTACTAGCGCTGATAGTAAGCTTGAAAACTTTGTTAACATATTAGGTATAAATCTCGGCTTCTGTAGAAGCCCTCCGTCACAGACCGAACACCTCGCTCGGCTTCTGTAGAAGCCCATCGTCTTCAAAGGGTTAAACACACATTACTCCACACTCTCGAAATTGGATATTGAAATCGCACTATGGAGGCACTATGCGATCGATTATTGATTGAAAATTGGTTACGTCATTGACATTAGCCCGATATGAATTTAGGTTTCAATTAACGTTTTTTTTATTTCAATTTTCCAAAAAAATATGAAGGATGGCATATCTTAGGTGTATTTTTACATAACAAGTACACATTACTTGACACTTTTGAAATCAGTTATCGAAAGAAGCACTATGAAGGCACTTTGTGACCAAGTATTGATTAAAAATAGGATAGGTCATTGGTATTGGTCTAAGACAAACTAGAGCACTCGGAGGGGGGACCAGTCCAAGTACATGTATCCCCCCAACCTGTCACCCATCCCCCATTTGAATCAATGTTGTGACTGAAATGGATAAAGTGGCAATTTGGGACCTCGGGTATCACTGCTGACAAATTTGACCTTTTTGTACTTTTGTCATTTTTTAGTTGTTTTGACAGTACTTACCAAGTGTGGAAGTGTACGTTATGCCACTAAAGGTCATTAGCAGACATAAATAGGCGTCTTCATCTTACCATAATGCACCTCCATGCGAAATTTGAAGGTGATCCGACAAAAACTGCAGTGGTAGAGCGCTCACAAGAAAGTCTTTACTATTTCTTTAAAAAATATGGTTACCATGGCAATGATGACTCCGCCCACACCAAAAACAATAGGCGTCTTCATCTTACCATAATGCACCTCCATGCGAAATCTGAAGGTGATCCGTCAAAAACTGCAGCCAGTAGAGCGCTCACAAGAAAATCTCTGCGGCGGATGCGGCGCGACGATGCCAAATCCATAGTATCCCTGAATACTAGTTCGGGGGATACAATTAATGTTAAAGTTATTGTCTTTTTCTTGAAAGGATACTTTGACATAAATACAAAAAATACCCAACAATTTTTAAATTCAGATATCGAACAGAGCGCTATGATGGCTCAACATGCCCAAGTATGATTCGAAAATACGTTGGGTCACGTATTATTTTGTTTGTCAACGTAAGCATTTTTTAGAAATTTGTCAGAAGTTAAAAAATGGTAGATTTTAACAGACATGAGCTTAAAAAGTGTAAGACACTCCACACTTTTGAAATCATAAATCAAAAGTGGACATGTGAAGACACTTCCTGACCAAATATTAGCTAAAAAAGTTGGGCCATTTTTGTTATACTCTGTTGAATTTACCGTAAAATTGCATTTTTTCAAATTTCTCAAAAATCCAAAAAATTAGAACTTTCAAGTAAAAATATCACCATTTAGTCTAATCATTTATTATTCAATTTTATATCAGAAGCACCAACAAGGTTAAGATAGTTTGTGGCTAAAATTTCAAAGAGATTGAGTCATTTAACCTAGGTGAAACATTTACGTAAAATTGGGCGTTTTTCGTAAATTAAAAGTGTAAAAAGAGGCTACAGAAGGCGCATTTTGGGGTGGGGTGGTAAAATCACAGATAGGAATGGTGGAGCGCTTTCATAGCTATTTTTGAAAATGCTTCAAAGGACTTGATCAAACTTTAAAGTATGAGTTCAATTTGTCGACCCCCATCTTCCGACCCCTGCCTGATTCTCTCAGACAGTAGCTCTTAAGGCCTATCTGAAAACTTAGCCCTTACTAAGCCTGAGTCGAATCGATTGGTTAGCCGGTGTTCGATCGAAGACATCGAATGCCTTTTTCGTTTTGGCAAAACCGGTGCATCGATTTGTAGTCCGCCAGATTTTTGACTACCGTAGCCACCATGAAAAAAGCAAATAAAAAAAGAAACTCTGTAACGTACAGCATATATACTAGCAGAGAACGTGAAGGCGACTTCAAACTGTTGGCTAACTTTCGCTAATTCGCTCGCGGAGGACGTCGCGCTTTACCTGTGCTTTCTCTATGGAAAAATCGTTTTGTCGTTACGAACTGAAGCTTACGATAATATTCTTGCACTCTCTCTGCATTGTCAATTTGACAATTGTATAATTGAACATGATAAATACGGGCATGAGTACGAGTGTTCCAACTTCGCAATAACTATATCACACTCTCGTCAAATTGGCAATTACTTCTTGGAAATGATCTGAAGCTGAATGAAGTCATGAGCGACGAAAAGTTTATTTCGTATTGTTTTGTTTTTTTGCATCGAACAGACGTGTTCCATTCAGCTCTCCAAAGACAAAGTAGCTTATTAATTCTTTGAATTTGAATCATTGTCGGATGTGTCGACAATGAGCATCGCTTCGTACGACACTAGAGTGATATTTTGGCTAGCCATACGGACTAGAAACTTAAGATTTTGGCTAGTCCGCCATGATTTTTACTAGCCATTGGCTAGCGGGCTATCGACATGTCGAGCAGCGAGAGCCACATACATATGACCGCGGCGCCAGTGGACCGGTCACCGGTGCATGGTGCATGCACTGCGTGCAACTGTGTGCAACTCTGTTTTCACCGCCCATCATTTATCGATGCACCGGTATTCGACCGGATCAAAGCCGTCGAATCCCGGATTATGAAATATTCGATATGACTCAGGCTTAGCCCTTACCAAAGAGCACAAGCCCGTACACTTTGTTTTGAACCCAGGACCTCTGATTACAAGACCACTGCTCTAACCACTAAGCCATCATACCTCTTCAAATGACCTATGATATATATATTTTCAATCATAGCACACAATGAATTATATGTAGATTTGTAATAGCACGTTTCATTCCTCTTCAAAGGGCATTCACTTGTTCTTTATCATTGTAATATGACTGACCTTAGTTACACTAACAGCAATAATGCTTTCAAGAGGAAATTTAATAGACTAAAATATTATTTCTGTTATCAAAAGTAAGGGGATATATTTGTGAGTCATATAATAAAGGATTAAAGTCTAACATTTTAATAACTGTATAACTGGATACTTCTGTGAAATGGCAATTTTTGGAATTATGATACAATAATCATTGCAGCAAGAAACTTTTGTAAATAGCAACTAGATGAATCTCCGACCACGCGTGGTCTGAATTTATGCCTCTGCCATCACCAGATTGGCAATGTAATATATGGCATACATGTACACTTTAAAAGGGATTGGTCCATCAAAATTACAAATCTTTTCACTTCAAAAGCACAGGAGACAGAAAATTTATTTCATTTTATTTTCAAATAAAAAACTTAATTACCATTGATGACTTACAATCATCAAATACACCAAGGAAACAGATATTTTATAGCAAATAGACCACTGTCCCCTTGAAATTTCTAAAATATGTATATAATGACCTCTATGATCTTTGAACTTTGACCTTGAGATCCCCTAAAATCTAATCAGTTCATCGTCCCTCACATATGCATACATGGGCCAAGTTAGAGGTTGATCTGTCAAACAACTGAAGTTATTGCAAGAACGAACCATTTTTATGTACATAATGACGCCTCTGACCTTTGACCTTTGACCTTGAGACCCCAAAATCTAATCAGCTCATCGTCCCTCCCATAAGAATACATGGGCCAAGTTAGAAGTTGATCCGCCAAACGGTTCCTAAGTTATCACAAGAACGAACCATTTTTATGTATATAATGACCTCTATGACCTTTGACCTTTGACCTTGAGACCCCAAAATCTAATCAGTTCATTGTCCCTCCCATATGCATACATGGGCCAAGTTACAAACTGATCCGCCAAACGGTTTTGAAGTTTTCGCGAGAACGAAAAGGGGACGGACGGACGGACGACCCGAAAACATAATGCCTCCGGCACCACCTATGGTGGGCGGAGGCATAAAAATTAAGTGAAACACTTTTCTAGTTTTATAGTATTGAGAGAGCAACAATTTTACCTTGAACTTTTGTAGTTTGACTTTGACTTCATCTCCCTGACTATCATCCATGGTGCCAGACATCTCATCAAGATTCATCTTAGAAACACCCAACCATGTATGAAGGATCTTCTCTCGATCTACCACCACATCCCATAACTCTCTCCCTCTTCTTAGCTTTATCAACCTCTCCTCCAGCAAGGCTGACACTTCATCCAGGTTCCCAGGTAAATCCTGGGATTGCTGCAGCATTGCAGGTTTGTCTGGAGGAGAGGTAGTTGCAGGGTTTTGAGTGATTGTTGGTAGGAGGTTCAGGATCTGCTGTGATGACTCTGCAAAATGGCTCGCTGGATGTCTAGCAGTCTCAACATCTAACAAAGCAGCCTTCATTGAATGAGAAAAGAAATTATATCATGAGTCAAATTTTGTTTTAAATACCGTATACATGTAGGAAGATATGCTAGTGTTAGTTAGGTTTTGGACAAACCCATTGCAAATACATGTACAATCATGCACTACAAAACTATGTTACCAATTGGCTCAAAACCACAAATAAGTTGCGAAACAGAGATTTGCCTAACGATGAAATACATGCTTATCAATTTTGTATAATAAAAATACAATAAGATGAAGGTCTCTGGCATGTCTCTCTAAAATTTGAGAGACCAAAAAAGATCTCTGGTTTAAGATCATGTAAATTCACAGGAGGAAAAAAAGATCTTAATTTTGACCTGTACATGTATAGTGTAGGCCCTACTTCAGGGGTAGATGTTGTGCATGGTTCATCGGTAGTGATCTTCAACACACACACAAAATTAAAATGATGAAGTATAAAACATGAAACTTTTTCCATACCTCATGTGACTTCAGCAGTTTTTCTGTCTCATCTCTGTTACTACATTTGATTGGTTCTTTGCATACATCCTGTGCCTTTTCCAAACTTGAATGTAGCTTAGTGTGTGAACGATTAATATCTGTCCAAAGCTTCATAGTGGTATGAGCACACTTAGTTGCCATGGAAACTTTTTCATCCATGTTAATCCAATCTTCCTTTAAAGCATCCACCTAAGATAACAACCAGCAAAATATATTGTTGTAAATGGACATGGGTTTTCACAATATAACTCACATGTGTTTGGAAATAATCATTCTACCATGAATTGGATTCTCCTTTGAAATGAATTTATTTCTCAACAGTATCAACAGCTTTAAACCACAGTACTTTACAGTATTTTTGCATCTCATAATTATAGCCTTTATAAAATTGAAATTCATTCACCAAGATGAGTTTTGTACTTTCCTCAGTATTTTCCTCAGTATTTCTGAAGATATATTTAGTGTTAAAACTTAACACTTAAGAACATGTGGTATAAAATCTTTTGGGTACCATCAAATGTCACATGCTCATTGTAATAAGATATGAGAGAAAGCTGTTTCTTGTACTTGTATGAAATGCACACTAATACTGTCAACCCACTTTGTGGTGGTATGGGTTTGTATCCCACTGCTGCCACCATGTTGTGTTGTTCATGTGGTTAAAGGTACCAACACAAACAGTTAATGAGGAATAAATTTCCTTCAGCCATAATCCCCGAGATGTAAGTGGTGTTTTACTTAAGTGAAGCTAGTGTAATGTGCTGCTTACTTAGATGCTTGTGCAAAGTAATAATGTTAGGCTATAATACAACATATAAGATTATCCAGGGAAGCTTGTGTTATGTACTTGCAGATGAGAGATAGTAGTCATTCTAAGAGAGTAGAAATAGGGATTACCTTTGGTTCAATGACTGAAATGAGTTTAGGATCATCTTCCATGACTTCGACTCCCAGTCTAGTCAATCTATTAAGATCTGTTTGATTCCTGGCTAATTCAGTCTGTGCCTCCTGTATAAATAAATCATGATAGTATATTAGTAGCAAAATTACAGTCCTCTATAATACACTCTATAATTTACATATAGCTACCACAATCAAACTCTATCAAACTTTGCCAATTCCATTAGAATACCACTGGTGTCACCTCTATACCTAAAATTATCTAAAGAAAAATAAAATTACAAATAGAAAAATGCCACCTATTCAGAAACACTACTACAATTTCGTACCTGAGCCCTAAAGATGCATTGCTATTTATATTCTTATATAATAAATTTTCAATGTGATTTAAAGGACCCATACCTCAAATGACTGAGCAATTGGAAGGAGAGCACTAAATTGTCCAACATCTCTTACTGTGGACACTGTCTTCTGCAAGTCTTCCAGACACTGTTTAAGGTTTTTCTGCTTGACCTCAAACTCTTCCAACTTTCTCTGGACACTGGCCATCTTGTCCAGCTTTGACCGTAGTTCTTTGGTGAGATGAGTGTGAGTGGACACCATATCACCATGGTCTAAGCTGGCTGAGGACTGAGTTGGACGATTGAGTAGATGTTCATTGTCTTGGCAAGCAGGAGACCTGATTGTGTATTGAGATTCTTTGGCAAGTTGGTCCATATTTTGAGTCTTGTTTTTCCATTCTTCTAGCACTGGTAGTAAGGCTTCAAGCTGTTCTAGTTCTTGAATGAGCTCAGAATCTGTTGGATCTTCCTTGTTGAGAAGAGGTTTAGCTGTTTGAAACCTAAATAAAGAGAAGTAAAGTACATGATCATCTTCTCATAGTGGTGACTTAGCTTCATGTATTTCCTTTTCAGCATACATACTACAAAAATGAAGGATCAGTTTCGTAAGCACTTGGATATGATTTGATTTTAGTTTAACGTGCACTTTCCATAGACCCTTTCCCAAGCTCGTTCTGGCTTAGTATTAAATGGCGTAAGGTTCTTAGTCTGTTCATAATTTTTGTGTGACTGATTGCTAAATACATCATATATATATATTTAGCATTTGATTGGCAACCAAATACATAATAAAAAAAAAATCTTTTCCAATATCCATTGTCAATCGAAGAAAAATAAAGAAACTATCAGTACCTGCCAAGAACTTGATACTTGATATCCTCAAACTGGATGAAGAACTGTACATATGTGATTCTCTTTGTGATAATCTCTTGCACCTTCTCCAGTTTCTTGTTGAGGCCAGCTACTTGATGCGAGTAGGTGAGGGTTTCCTTAGCATCACAGTGCCTACAGATGGGTTCTAACTCAGATTCCAATGATTGTAGATCTTGAGATGCTTCAGATAGCACACAGTCTTGTTCCTGGATAAACCATTGCAATTATTAACATTTCACAAATTTGTTTCTGGATAAAACATCACCACTATCAACATGAGTCTTGCTTCTAAATATACATCACAATTAAAAGAACTATTAGCATTCTTGTTCTCAATAAAACATTATAATCATTAATACTTTATCATATAGAAACATGGTCCATCAAAACTATAAGCATCCACAACAACCATGAATTAAGACATAATTTGGAGTTTAAAAATATTGCCTCTGGAACATACAACCCCATATTTAAGAAATAGCACTTCATTTTGACCATTTCAAAAACTATCTGAAAACATACCCCATAGGGTATCCTATGGGAAATGGTGGAAGAGGAAAATCAGAAGTGATTTTATTATTTGCTAGATAAATCTATGTACCTACCTATTTGCTAGTCTTCCGACTACGCAAGCCATTCGAGTAATTAAAGTCACGACAGTGCATATACCCCCCTAGGATCACGCCTTCCTCTGTGCACGTACGCATGACGCACACAATCCTCCTCTTTACGAGCAGCCTCAGACAAACTTTGACATGTTGCTAGGCAAGGAGTGGGGTAGGAGGGTGGGACATAGGTAGGTACATAGATTTATCTAGCAAATAATAAAATCACTTCTGATTTTACTGATTTACTACAATAAATCAATGTACCTACATACATGTATTTGCTAGACCAGCACAGATTCAAATGGGGGGCATGTCCCAAGAGGAAGGTCAACAGGAACCCAAGGATGACGTTGCAGCTTGCAACGTCTTGTTAGAAAAAGACTCAACAGACAGAACATCTTTCAAATAAAAAGATGTGAAGGACGTGGAGGAGCGCCAGTAGGCTGCCCTCATAATGTCCACTAGGGGCACCCCTTGGAAAAGAGCCCAAGAGGCACTGATGCCCCTGGTATCGTGAACACGGGGCTTCCCATCACTTAATAGGGCCTCCGGCCCAGCTGCCTGGATCGCTTCGACTATCCATCTAGAAATGGATTCTCTGGAAGCGGGGGAAAAGGGCTCCCGAGTGATGACAAAAAGCTGATCACTCTTACGAAGAGTCTTAGTCCTATCTAAATACCATTTCAAGGCCCTCACCGGACACCAGACCTTATCCTCCTGCACCGAGGAAGCAGTCTGATTTTGGGCAATAAAACATTAGAAACATGTCAATCAAACCTTGATTGCAGTAAGCTTGTCTTTTATTTCATCTCTTCCTAGTTCTCTCTGATTCTCTACAGCTGTTTCTTGTTGGCAAAGTACATCTGACAAAGTTCCCATTTTGTCGGTAAATATCTGCCTTTGAGCAAGCACTTTATCCAGACGAGCTATTCCATTGCTACATAATTCCTGTAGTCTCTTGTACTCAGATGACAGGTGCTTGGCTTCTGTTCCTAGTCTCTCCTTGCCTGCTGGAGAACAGTGCTGACAAAGAGCTTGGTTCAAGGTCAAAACCTCATTTACTTTGGTACTCTGACATTGGCACTCATCTCTCATACTCTGTAAGAAACGAAACAATTCCATGTTGTGTACATATCCATCAGAGTTGGGCAATTCATACAATAATACTTTTATCATTGCAGTTATACTAAATGTGCTCCTTCTCCACGCTCTGTTTAATCAAGAATATTCCCCTCAATCTGTGTATTCACACAAGTTCAGAGGCTATAAATCGAATCCCGAATCCTGGTGCTATACATCAATGTATCTACTACATGTACATATTGACAACAGTATCTCTATTAAAGGCTGACTGGAATTTTTTGAATTTTTAAAGATTCATTTACTTTATACATTTATATATCTACATATGGAATGACATTCTTATACACTAAGCCCTTTATCAACACAAAGTGATATTGACTTCATAAACAGTATTCTACCTACATGTACATTACTTGCAATGCTTGTTCTGTGATAACTCCTTGGTAAATGCTACCATTTCCATGAACCCCAAATCTTACTGATATCGTATACAGAGCTGCCAACCTCTGGCCAAGCTTTTCCGTACACGCCAAGCTGAAAAACCGTATTTTGGCGATGAAATCAGTAATTTTTTGCAAGTCCCCAAATTCATCCTTTCGATTCCACTTTTCGATTCCACTACGGAGCAGCTCCACATACTGCCACCTTACACCAAGCAGCAGCCGCGCCATGCCGCCCGCAGGCTAGGCTGGCCGGCTGCCTAACGCCTCGGTGTGTAAGAGCAGCCGCACCGCTAGCGCTTGAGCTCATAGCTTGAGCTAGAAGTTTGCGTGTGCGGTGAAAGTGCGTTCGCAGTCTCCTTTCTGTATGCACTTTAGGTACGTACACAATGCGGAGTTCCGGGAACAGCGAAAATAATACAATATGAGTGTGAAAGTATGAGTGATAACAAATACATGTGCGCAACGTATAATACGAATCGTGCATAATCAGATTTCTTCAAATCCGTAATTTTTGGGCGACATTCCGTACTTCCGTAATGATGGTTAATTTCCGTACCAATTACGGAAAATCCGTACTAGTTGGCAGCTCTGCATATGCAATATTCTACTTTTGTGTCAAAATGCAATGCAACTGTTTTAGGAGGTGTTGATAAACCCTACCTCAAAAACCTGATGTCTACTGTTCAGTTGCTCTGTGTTTCCCACAACATCACCACATTCTTGTTCCACCCTCTTGCTCATATCCTCCATCCATGTCTCTGTTTCCTTCAATAAACAATGATATTCCTCCCACAGGGAGCCTAGCTTCTCAAGTTGGTTGTGGCTCTTACTGATCACATCATCCAAGGTGTTCCAACGCTGTTCTAACTCTACATCATCACTGGACTCAGGTCTGCATTCTTGGATTGTATGCATGATGGCTTCCTTCTCTTCAAACTGTTCCCTTACAATCTAAAAAATAATGGACAAGGAGAAAAGAATATCAATGGTGAATTCATTTTCTGTTAATTTTTTTTTACCTCTTCAGAGGTCATTTATTCGATGCAATCAATAATACATTAAAATACATATAAATATACATTTACTTCTCAACGGCAAATCTCCAAAAGAAGAAAGAAAAATAACAATCTGTTAAAATCACGGAATAAATTGTTGAATAGCATTTGATATATCATCTGAAATGTTATCTAACTGTAATTCGTTTTTAAAAGCATGCCATATTGTAAAACTATTATAAGTTTTCCTCTGAAAGTAGTTCAACATATACATTTTATATATTGCATATTGCGCGTATGTAATGACTATATTTATATCTTTAGCATTTAAACATTTAGAATCTATACCGACAATCAAGTATTTTTCATTCATTATAAGTGTTTGTTTGAAGTCATGACGAATAAATGCAACAATACGTTTCCAGAATAATATTACCTTGGGACATTCTAACAAAACATGAACAAACGTTTCAGTTGTTTTGCAAAAAGTACATAAATTTTCATTTACAATTTTCCATTTACATAAGTTATATCTGAAAGGTAAGATACGATGAAGTGATTTAAAATTGAATTGCTTTACTTTGTTTTTCATTGTTTTAAATTTAAATTTTAATATATGTTTCCAATCAAAATCGATAGGAAGGTTAAAATGTTCCTCCCAATGTCTTAATACAGTTGGGTCACTTTTCTTGAACTCACATAGTAAACTATAAAAATGTTTTGATTTCATTATTGACAATCTAATGGCATCACCTGTTTTGATTTCATAAAACTCATTATCATAATTGTACATAATACCTGTATCGTTATCCTGCCGATTCATTTTCTGTTAATTATTTACAACTTCAATGCCAACACCATTTACAATTTACATCTAATAACAATAATAATACATTTCATTTAGGTACATGTAGCTTAGCAAAACGTCGTGGCATGTAAGAACGCGGGAAAGACGCATTTTTTGAGCAAGAAAATATGAAAATTTTATTAAGATATGTCTGATTCTAATTTTAGAAGCACACTCAAAATTGCAATTTTCCTCTATGCGCCATTGCGTTTGCTAAGCTACCTTATAAAGCACTTTTTTCAAGAGATGCAAAAGTCATTTAACAGAAAAATGTTTGTTTCTGGGGAACAATATCTTTTGCAAATATCTTACATAATTTTAAATTATTTTTTTTAGAAACGACAAAGAAATAAAGAATTATTATATCCCACCTGAACTTGTGCCTTGCATTCATTAACATCTTGAAGTGAATCACATAACTGATCAGATGTATTCTTCAGTCTCTCTTCTGCTTTATTCAGCCAGGTTGAGAGCTCCCGCATAGATTTCTGATGCAGATTCCATTTGGATACCTGCTCAGATAACCTCTCAGTAAGAGTCTTTGCCCTATCACAGAGCTCTACCCATTGCCTGCGAAGACTGGTTACATCTGATTCCAAAATAAGAACAGCTACAGAGCGAGGGTATGGTGTGATCAGTGCTAACAGACAGCTTTCAAGGTCTTCAAGGTATGGAGTCTTGTCATTTATTTCAGATAATAGGTCCTATTGGATACAAATTGGTACAGGAAAATAATCAAGGTAAATGTAATGGGAATTTAAAAAATATGCAGCTAAATACATGTACTTCATAAGAATACCTGATAAGTTTTTTTTTCATATAAGAGGTACGATAAGCCTATATGTATGTACATTAAAGCTAAATATAAAAAATAACAATATCCCATTATTTCTAAATGTATGGATAAAGACCTCCCCCAAAATGCACTGCCTGCAAACATACAGAGTCTATTGCTTATTAAATATTAACATTGTTGTACAAGAACTGATATAGCACAGATACAGAACACATTCAAGTATCTATCAAAGGTACTGGTAAGAAAAACTTGCAAGGTACTGGTAAGTGAAAACTTGCAAGAAAAACAAGTGTGAAAAATTTCTCTAAAACAGTAGTAAACATTTGTAGACATTCAGGTCCAGATTTGTCTATTTTCCTATCCCAAACTGATGAAGAAAACAAACAGAAAACATAAAAACATGAAACAAATATATCACTTTACACACAATCATGATAATAATTCTACTTGAAACCTTTATATACAGTCATGTAATACTATGTTTTTCAAGCCCTTAAGGACGTTCATCAGTTATGTTTGTGCGCACCTCAGCTGCGCATACTGGCTGGCTGTGTTACGTCATCACAACACCGGGAGAGTATTGTGCGCAGTTAAAACAATGTATACGCACATTTAACACAATGCTTAATAATGGGTACGCAAGTGTGCGCAGTAAGAAGAACCCGGTAAAAATAGATGAAATCAATAATCTGTACCTGTCAAATATTAACTAGCTTGAGCTGAAAGATAACATTCGATGCCCCCTCATGAATTTTCTATAGGTAAAGTTAGTCGTATATATAGGGGTAAAAAAATAAAGATAGATGTCTTTTGGAATTCATAGTCAATGGTCATCTACCTCCCAAATTTTGGTACACTAACTTAGCACAAAAAGAGAGCTGGAGAAAGAAAGTCAAATAATTATATGCCGAAGAATCATTTGTTATGACCTGGGTTCTTAATTATTTTGTCAGGTGGGCCAAAAAATATTCTTGAAATTACGTCGCAGGCCACTGAGTATTGCACATACATACAAACATATATAAGACTGACGTATATATTGCCCGAAAACATTGTGTGTTAATTTTCTGGTTTTCCAATTCAGTGAGCGTGCAAAGCGAGCAAGCCAAAGAAACACCTGAGAACCGTGAAATGTGATTTCGTCAACAAAATGTGCTAATTCAGAAAAGATATGAAAAGTACAACAAGATCATTGCACTGCCCGTAAATGAGGTGGCAGGTGCCCGAATGCCAGGTAATTTTGATATTCTCGGGAGGGGGCTGCAACCCCCATCCCCGGTCTCATACGCCTCTGCATACACCCGAATGGCCCATCTCAGGATTGAGGAACAATTTCAGAATACACCTCCCGGTTTGTATCATAAATATTTATTATCCTTATTTTTCTTTGTTTGATGATAACTCTTTGGTTTGACTTTTTTCAAACTATGCGTGGTAGGACGTGCTGTGATAACTCCTTGGTAGGACAGGGAACAGATATTATGATATGCTAATTGCAAGCGAGCGAAGCGAGTGAGAAAAAATATTGACACCTGTAATCATACCGATAGTTAGCTGAGCTCAGTTCCTAAAGATGACAAGCTGCTGCTACTTGGGGACTTCAATGCTCGCGTGGGGAGAGATGCCCAGTCTTGGCCAGATGTCATTGGGCCACATGGCATCGGCCATGGGAACACCAACGGCCAACTGCTACTCACCTTCTGTGCTGAACAGGGACTTACCATCACTAACACCCTGTACCAACTGCCTGATATCCACAAGGCCATCTGGATGCACCCAAGATCCAGGCACTGGCACCTGATTGACTATGTAATCACCAGGCGCCGTGACATCCAGGATGTTCGCATCACAAGGGCAATGAGAGGAGCTGACTGCTGGACAGACCACCTGCTTTTGAGGTGCAGACTGTCCTTCTCCATCGCCAGCAGACGTAGACGCCAGAAAGCTGACATTAAGAAGAATCTGGACATCCAGAAACTCAAGGAACCAGAAACAAAGGAGACCCTCATTACCAGTCTAGCAAACCAGCTTGAACATCTACCAGCAGAGGGCCACCTTCGGGGATGCAGTGTATGACCCTGCCAAACTTACCCTTGGCCACATAAAACGGAAACACCAAGACTGGTTTGACAACAACAAGGAGATCTCCACTCTCCTCCAGGAGAAGAAAAAAGCCTTAACAGCTTGGCTCAGCGACAAAGACTCCCAAGCCAAGCACGACCGCCTCAAGAACATCAGGGGAAAGGTTCATACTGAGCTGCGACAGATGAAAGACAAGTGGTGGGAAATCAAGGCTGCAGACGAGCACAACTCCAAGAAATTCTTTGCCGGCTTAAAATATGTGTATGGCCCTACATCGATTGATCAGCAGGTCATCCAAGACATGCCACAGTTCCCAGTCCTGGCTTGATGACCCCCCAACACTGGCAGAGATCCAGAATGCCATCAAACAACTACAGGTGGGGAAAGCACCAGGTCCTGATGGAATATCCCCAGAGATTTTCAAGGAGGGAGGTGAAGCTATCGCCATCAAGCTGACCGGACTGATGCAGCAGTTCTGGGAGGGAGAGTCAGTGCCGCAGGACTTTAAGGATGCCAACATCATGCATCTGTATAAGAACAAGGGGGACAGAGCTTCATGTGACAATCACAGAGGCATCTTATTGCTGAGCATCGCAGGTAAGATCATGGCCCGTGTCATTCTGAACCGCATCACACACCACTTGTTGGATGATGTGGTCTCTGAGAGCCAGTGTGGGTTTAGGAGCAACAGGGGGACAATAGACATGGTCTTTGCAGTACGGCAGCTACAAGAGAAGTGCCGAGAACAAAACCAGAACCTATACAATCCTCTTCGTGGCCTGACAAAGGCTTTTGATACTGTCAGCCGAGATGGCCTGTGGACTATCCTGTCCAAGCTAGGCTGCCCATCAAAGTTCGTCAGGATTATCCAGTCATTCCATGATGGCATGATGGCTGGCATTGTGGACAATGGTGATGTCTCTGATCCATTCCCAGTCTCCAGTGGCGTGAAGCAGGGCTGTGTGATGGCTCCCACACTCTTCAACCTCATGTTTGCTACCATGTTGTTCTACGCCCTAAGTCAGATGCTGGTGTCACTATTCGCTACAGGTGTGACGGTCGATCTTCGACCTCAGGCGTCTAAAGGCAAAAACCAAAGTCCTAGAGGCCCTAGTGAGAGACTTCCTGTTTGCAGACGATTGTGCACTTGCAGCATTAAATGAACCAGACCTGTAAGAACTTGCCACCTGTCTCGCAGAAGCAGCAAAGACCTTTGGACAGACCATCAGCCTGAAGTGATGCTTCAGCCTGCACCTGGCTTGATGCCTCCTGAGCCTCAGATTGAGATTGAGGGCACAACACTGAACAACGTGGAGAGCTTTACATACCTTGGAAGCTGCCTGACTTCAAACTGCAGCATGGACAAAGAAGTTTCCAACAGGCTTGCAAAAGCAGGAGCTTCCTTCGGCAGGCTATGAACACGTGTGTGGGGTGAACGTGGCATTAGACTTTCCACCAAGCTGGCAATCTACAAGGCAGTCGTCATCACCTCTCTGCTCTACGGATGTGAGACGTGGACGCTGTACAAGAAGCAAGTCCGCACACTTGACCAGTTCCACCTCCGCTTGCAACGAATCATGCGAATTTCCTGGAAGGACAGAGTCGCCAACACTGAAGTGCTTCGCGGAGCCAAAATGCCCGGGATCGAAGCTCTCATCATGAAAGCCCAGCTCCGGTGGGTCGGGCATGTAGTGCGAATGGACGACATGCGTCTACCAAAGATGGTCTTCTTCTCTGAGCTGGCATTTGGAGCAAGAAACCTTGGGAGGCCACTGAAGTGATACAAGGATTGCCTGAAAGCCTCCCTCGAGGCCTGTGGCATTTCAGCCCTTGGATGGGAATCACTTGCCTCTGACCGCAGTGCCTGGCGCCCAGCTGTCCACAAGGGTGTTGGGCTGTTCGAGGAAAAGCGCCTCGAGAGCCTGGACCAGAAGCGACAAGCCCGCAAAGAGTGGATTCCCGACCCTACTTACGTTGTTGCGTGCCCAATATGTGGCCGCGTCTGCGCGTCCGCCTTTGGGCTCCGCTCCCACCTTCGGCGTCATTGTCGATTTCCGACAGACTTCCATTATATTACTTAAAACGAGATATTTTTTCTTTCAAATTAGATACTTTGGCGGGCCGCAAGTGGCCCATGGGCGGCACTTTAATACCAGGGGTCTATGCCATAATGTCTAATGATCATTATCCCTACAGTCAAAGACATGAGCAAATAGAATTATGAGTAAAATGTCACGTAAAACGACTTACAATTTCCTTCTTTTTTATACACTGGTTCAAAAGTGTGCGTTTGACTGTCACATGAACTGTTAATTCACTCTTCGTACGTAGAATATAGACAATTACAGGTTATGTCGTTACTGTGACAATTATGTTTGAAATAGTCGTGAACAGGCGCGTCAGAAGGTTGTTTGTTTTTTTCTGGGGGGGGAACACTTTGAGGGGCCCCACGCATTTGCTACCTGCTTACAGCCCTACAATATTTGAAGCACTGTAATCATTCATTTCATTTCAAAACTTTTATAATTTAAATAACACTATTCACTCCTACCCTATTCGCAATTCCTCCAATTTTCATCTTGTCAACCCAAAGTTACTAATTGCCCATAGATCAATAAGACCCCATGGTCCAAACCTATGGAACTCTGTCCCATAATTCATTAAATCCTGTTTGTCCCTTTACTCATTTAAAGCCAAAACTAAAACGATGTTACTATCTGAATATACCAGGTAACATTTCTGTGTCAACTCTTCATCATCATCACCGTTATCATCATCATCATCACCATTTCATCAACATCATCATCAATATGCTTTTAACTTCGGATTTCAATTATTTATCCATTCTGCTTTTTTAAAAATGTTTTAGCTATTTCATAATATTTGTCTGGGGCTGCCATATTCTCAGTCAAACTGCTTATAATGGCAGTCCTTCTTCCGCTAATGATTTTATATTTTATGAATTACAACAATTTGACAATTTATCATTTCGAGTTTGTTTTTGAATAATGATTGTTTCATATACTTGTTTATTTATGATTCATTGTCAAAAAGTACTTTTGTATTTTATTTTTTATATATTACCGAAAAATGTTGTACTTATATGAATGCAGAAGAAAAATAAATCAAATCAAATCAAAATTATTTTTCAATATGGGGCTATTCATGCTAAACATCCTTAGGAGAATATTGGAACACAGCCACCTAGAGAATGTTTTAAAGCATATTAAAGAATCATTCAACATTTTTTCTTTTCTTAAGACGAAAAAAGGAATGTAAAGGAATTTTATATTAGAGCAAACGTTGGCAAAATAAATCTTGTTTTTACATTGTTTAACATTAAAATAATTTTTCTTGTCTTGCGAGGGGCCCCTCTGAGGGGACAGAACAGATTATTGCAAACAGAAAAATTAAGATAATCATTATTGCGTGTTGAAACATTGAATTTCGCATCACTACAAAATTATTCTTTATACTGCTATCCACCCCCTCCTTTAATAGTAGGAAAAATCTGCCACCTCGCTTTTGTCGCCACTGGTGGTAGACAGTCTTGAGATACTTTGCTCCTATCAGCATGTAAGGGAGCGGAGCAACAATGTGATGGTGATATTACCTCGCCTTTTGGAGCACTAGAAAGCTGATCGCAATACTGCGAGTTTTATTGTCTTGTGGGGGGGGGGGGGTGGGGGTAAAATATACAATAGACAGGGTTTCTAAATGTCAAGAAACATCACGTCTATCAATATAGTAGGGACCGAGGTGACAGAGTGTGATTTTTTGAATTTTAAATACTGAAGGTTTGCATGATTATTGGCTCACTGACAAGGCAGCTTATAAGTCATCCTTGTCATGGTTGTAATGCGAAATCAATTAAGATGTAATTTTTTCTTGTGGGGGGAAATGCCTCATTTGCCACCCCCTTTTTAAAATTTGCTCCTTCTGGAGTATATAATTGATTGATTGATTGATTGATTGATGCAAGGTTTTATTTCATCTCATTTCCAAATACAAAACAATATGATTACAATGTACAAAATCATGAAATGAAAAAGGAACCTACTGGAAAGCATAGCTTTTTTGTGTAGGTTCCCAAGAATAAATATAACTTTAACATAATTATCCTTATAACATGGGAAATTGGAAGTGAAATACATATTTGAAAAAAAAAATATATATATATACATACATATACAAGTGTAAAGGATGCTCAACTTATACATAACTGACGGTGTTGCAGATATAGATATGCGTAAACAGAAGAAAAGTCTAGGAACTGTACTAGGACAAAAACCAATACATTGTAGCGATCGTATTACATCAATTAAGCATCAACAATCATGGTCATCATATAATTAGGAATGAAGCGGGAAGAAAATTGCGTGAATTCAAATTATTTACCTAATGGCTTGTGATGAGTTGTTGATGTTGTTGCTGCTCTGTGTGTTTAGTTGGCTTGTGTGTTTAAAGAGGAGCAGCAACAACATCAACAACTCATCACGAGCCATTAGGTAAATAATTTGAATTCACGCAATTTTATTCCCGCTTCATTCCTAATTATATGTCATTTTAATTTATCTTGACTGTGATTGTACGATGACCATGATTGTTGATGCTTAATTGATGTAATACGATATATATATACGATCGCTACGATGTATTGGTTTTTGTTTTTGTTTTATGACTTATCTTCAGATCCTGAAGAAGGCCTAAATAGCCGAAAGCTTGATTAAAAAGTGTATGTATACCAGCTACGTCCTAGTACAGTTCCTAGACTTTTCTTCTGTTTATGCATATATATACATATACATATACATATACATGTATACACATACGTTGGCATATCTCTCATAATTACATATCAAGTAGTCATGAATCCTGTATCTATAATGAAATTTTCATAACAAGATGCTTTTACAAATCTGGAAAAAATTACGAATCTGACACAGATTTTTAATGTACAGTAGAGTTACTTCGAGCCCATCCCATTCCTCGACAGGTTCTCAATCAGCCATGTGCAGTTTTTGTGAGTTTTGGACTTTTCCGCCACCTGAGGGTTCTGCTAGCTCAAAAACGAGTGCATGGACCCCCTTTTTTAAACTTTTCTCCTTCTGCAGTACATAATTCTCTTCAAAGCTGGAAAAATTTAAAAATCTGACATGGATTTTGAATGTACAGTAGATTTTTTTCGAACCCATCCCATTCCCAGACAGGTTTCTCGGCCAGTTCTTACGACTTTTGCGAGTTTTTGACTTTTTCCGCCAACTGAGGGCGCTGCTAGCATAAAAACGAGTGCATGGACCCCCTTTTTTACAAACTTTCTCCTCCTTTAATATAATTTTCTCTACAAATCTGGAAAGTTTGACGAATATGACATGATGGATTTTGACAGAATAATCAGGATTTGTATATGACACTGGGAATTCTGAGGCCTATCAATGGCCAAAAACCCACGATGACGTCATTCTACCAGACACCCAATCATGGCACAGTTCAGTGTCCCATAGAAAAAAAGTAAGCACACGGACCTATACTTTTCTATGCGTATTTGGGCTTCTCATGGACCAAAGTAAGTGCATGCAAAGTTTGGTGAAAATGACATGGATTTGACTTTAACTGTGGAACGTCATTAAAGTGTACCAATCACCTGAAAAAAATAATTTGTGTACAGCTAGAAAGTATCAAACAACCTTGAAGAAATTTTTAGGCATTTTACTCCCAGTGTTAAAGATGGTATGCTCGATCTGTAATGAAAAACACAAGTCTACGGCAGACCGTTTGAATATTAATGAGTCAGAAAGAAGAGGATCTTGGGTATTTGATTCCAGTTCATCGTGACTTGGCCGTGAACCAGAATAGCCTGGTGGTTAAGTTGCTGCCTGGCAAGCAGTAGATGACAGGTTCGAATCCCGCTGGTTCCAATTTTTTCTGACTTGTGTTTTTCATTACAGATCGAGCATACGATCTTTAACACTGGGAGTAAAATGCCTAAAAATTTGTTTACAAATTAAAATTCCTCCCATCAAGCTTCTTCGTTTACTAACCATTGTCTACGGCGGACCGTTTGAATATTAATGAGTCAGAAAGAAGAGGATCTTGGGTATTTGATTCCAGTTCATCGTGACTTGGCCGTGAACCAGAATAGCCTGGTGGTTAACACGCTGCCCGGCAAGCAGTAGATGACAGGTTCGAATCCCGCTGGTTCCAATTTTTTCTGACTTGTGTTTTTCATTACAGATCGAGTATACGATCTTTAAACACTGGGAGTAAAATGCCTAAAAATTTGTTTACAAATTAAAATTCCTCCCATCAAGCTTCTTTGTTTACTAACCTTGAAGAACTTTATCTGGCATCATATAGGTCAAAGGTTAATGAGTATGAAGGAAATAAAAGGATAACATGAAGGTGAACACGGAACCGAAATCAAGTTGGCTTCCATGCGAGCCCTTATCTTGGCAAGCGCGTATGGGTGTGTAGTAGTAGTAGTCTACTCACAAGTTGCTTTTTGAATATAGTGTAAAATATAGTATATTTGGTGATTGGTACCCTTTAAAGACAGATTAATGCACAATTCAACCCATGTTAGTCTCACTTGAATATACACCTTTAGGTATCCAGTTGTAATTTCAAGTATGCCTGTGTCTATGTTGTTCCATAATAATATTTTAATGTCCATATGACAAATGCAATGAAGATCAAATACAAAAACATTTATGGTTTAGAGCCAATACTTGCATACAATCAGGTTCATAGCCAGGGGGGCGGTGGGTCGGTCGTCCCCCAAAAACTAAAAAAAAAACCAGCTACGAGCGGTTATCTTATATCTTATATTTGCTAAAACGTCAAAGTTTTTGCGCTTCCCGCACCCACCCCTGTTACATACAGTGCCAATACTTGCATACAATCAGGTTCATAGCCAGGGGGGCGGTGGGTCGGTCGTCCCCCAAAAACTAAAAAAAAAAAACGGCTACGAGCCGTTATCTTTCTCTTAAATTTGCTATAAAGCGTCAGAGCTTTCTCGCTGAACGGCACCCACCTCCCCCCCCCTGGGAAGCACACTTCGCATCCTCACAAACGCCTGCCCCCCTTAAAATGAAATCCTGTCTACGCGGTTGCATACAATGTACAAGTACATTTAGAGAATAAAGTAAACAAAAGTTTACCGTAGCAGCAGTGAATATCTCATCTGGGAGTTTATGAGATGTTTCAACTTCATCAAGTCTGTTTCTCTTCATCTCCAACCATTCTACAAACTCTGTTTTCTTTGTGTCCAATCTGTCCCAGTCAGCTGACAACTGCTTTAGACTGCACAAATATATAAGGAAAAAGTAAGATAAATAAAAATAAAGATTCCGATATGCGAGGATAAAAGAAAGAAAGAAAAATTGAGAAAGAGAGAAAACAGAAAAAGAGAGACAGAATCACATTAAAATACTGAGGCAATCACTGAAGGAAGCCTACCATGTTTAAGCAAAGACAGCCAACTTGTCTTAGCAGCCACCTGTCTATAGCGGCCACCTGCTTATAGCGGCCACCAAAAATTCCCCCGCAGGAAATTACTGTGTTGTAGACCCTGCATATAGCGGTCACCTGCCTAACGCGGCCAGCGGCCACCCATTATGTATCCCGCTGTCAATGTCTGACCGTGTATAGCGGCCACCAATAGAGTCAAGTCGTAGCTTCATGCATATAAAAATAGCTTTTGCCATAATAATGCCGCCATGTGTTTACCGAGTCCTAGCTTAGTCACACTCTCACACAAACGTCGTAAATAGATTCTACAATGGCCAAGAAGTAGTACTGATTTTATGAAAGATCTAAAAGTTTTACCACATTGCCGACTAATTAAAGATTAAAAGTCTTTTGAGTAAGAATTAAGCACTAGTATTGTTAGTTTATGTAATCTTCCCACCATCCAGCCGCGATCCCCAGCACCTGTATTTTTCTCTTAACCTTAGCTACCTCCATACAAACGAAACAACCGGTATCGCGGTCGGCATTGATATCGATCACACATCAAAAAAAAAGAATTTAAAGGGTTAAAGCTTTCAAAAAAAAAATAAAGAAGTGAATTTTTTAGAAAGTGAAAACAATAAAATACTACCCAACTATTATTTTTTTAAGGATCAATAATAACGATTTCATGGAGGAGCCTGTCCTGCTAAAAAACGGAGGGAAAACTTGTCCACCGGCGACCCATTGTCGACGTTCGCACTTTCGACGCATCAAGTGAGCACCTTCTATTGTCTGTTCTCAAAAACAGTTAAAACCATTTAAACCATTCGAAAGGCAAATATTTATTGAATGAAAATTGACTGCATGATTTTATTCAAAAGATAAAATTATTGTAATTTTTTGACAGGAAGCAAAAGCATGATTAGACATCGTTTTTAAAGTATAAAAATCAAGAACAGCAGTCTACCGCGGTCGGTACGTACGTGGTAATTTGAGGGAAAATTCATTTTACACAGATTGCTTGTATATCTACTGTTTTTCTCGTTTATTGACAACAAAGCACATTATTTTGGCATTTTATATTTCATATGAAATGTTATACAAATCTGTAGATCTATAGCTTATTTTCCTAAGTGATATGGATGCATGTACACTACAAGTACATGTATGTGCAAAAATTTAAAAAAATGGCCGCCGACCTGTCTATAGTGGCCGCCTGTCTATAGCGGTCACCTTTGCCGTTTCCCTTCGGTGGCCGCTATAGACGGGTTTGACTGTACATTGAGTAACTAAATGCACTCTTTACCTTGCTAGTCTCTCACCAAGCCCCTGTTTGACACTAAAACACTTGGTCTGCTTGTCATTGATGTCCATTTGGATAGTCTCACAAACAAGTGTTGGTGATAAGGGTTGTAGTTGCTCTGAGAGGTGCTTCAATGTGGCAAGAATGGACTCAAAAGGGACGTGTGATGTGATCATATCCTGGAGGAAAACACATAAAAACTAGTTACCTATTCCACAAATTCAGTGCCATTTAGGGATAAACAATCAAAATGTCTATATTAAAGGGTGACTACATTAGAGAGAAAAAAGGTGCTGTTTCCATGTATTTTCGCCTTCCAATCACGAATCTGGCAATTGATTGCCAATTTTTTGTCTCGTTTTGGCAAAAAAGGTGGAAAAGTAGAGGTTTTAGACCAGGGAAATATATACAAACTAGTGAAAACTTTCTGGAAATCACATTCAATGAAAAGTACATTTCACACTTGCACAGAGGAAATAATATATGCACTTGTGTTGTGACCAGCTGCTCAATTTTCTTATCTTTTCAAACAAAATTGTTTGGCAGATATTTTTATGTGAGTTTTAAAGATTAAGTTTCTATATATTTTGATTCTGTGAAAATCACTTTTCTATCACTTCCAGAACTGATGATTATCTTTAAAGTTACCTGACATTTCTTGATCTCATCATGTATAACTTGTTTGCCTGGTGTAGGAGGAGGGATTGGTTTACTCATCTCAGCTTCACATTTACACAATACTTCATCTAAATGCTTCCTCTCTTCCTTGTACTTAGGAAACAATGTTGAACTTTCCTATTTAATGAAAAACAAATTGATATTTTAGTTTAGTTCATTTAATCATTGTACCATGAAGTCCAGTTACTTTGATCCCAATATAAGTGGATTTCATCCTAAGTCATCTCAACCTCAGCCTTCAAAAAGTTAACAACATAGGAAAAAAGTTACTCATCAGACTATAATTATTCTGAAAATAAATATTTTGTATTTCAATGTCTATGAAAAACTTGAAGCAAAGAAAAAATGTATGAACATTTAGAGATTTCATAGATTCTAAATTAATGTTGCACAAATCTATTTTTAAAAATCATTCTCAGATAATCTTCAACTGACTAAGCTGTGAGGTAATATACACCATTCAGTATGTCTTTATAGTACTTTTGAATTATATTGACGTAATACAACCCCTAAAGTGCTATGAATACCTTGAGTTTGGATGACTGTTCCTTAGTTTCCTCTACAGCATGTGTCCATTCCTTGTCCAGTACCATAGTCACTTCACTGATATACTTTGGACACTCTGGATCTCTCTGAAGAGATTGACCATTCTTAAGTTGTTTCTCCACTCTGGGTTTTAACTTCTTCACTGTGTCTTCTAAAGCCTGCAATCAACCATGATATAAACCTGTCACATTGTCTTCTAAAACTTACAATCAATGAATAATCTTAAAATTCATGAATTCAAACCCTTCAGTGTCTTCTTAAGCTTGCATACACAAATCTGTGTTCAGCACTTTTCACCGTTTGTGATTTTCACTAAGACAGAGACATTTTCATTCCAAAACCTCACAATACACAATCCTTCATATTTTCTGCATAATCACTTATTTAGGATAAATTCAGAAAAATATCTTCCATAATGAAATGCCTGATGAATAGTCAACATCATCTTTAATATATGATTTTTTCCTCCCTTTTTCAAACTTTGTTTCTTATGTTCAATTCGCAAGTACGTAAGATCGATTACAAGTAAAAATCTGTTGTAATTTATCTACAATTTTTATTCATTAGAGAAAATATGTCACCTGTAATTTGATAGTTGTTTTACAGGTTATCTTGCTTCCAATTACACTTTCCATTGCCATTTCAAGCCAGATATTACCATTACCCCCTATCCACACTTCTAGGGATGTACAATGCATCCTATCTAAATACAAAGTTAATTAGGTTACAAGCCTGTACTAACAATCTTTAATTAGAAAACCAATACATGAGAAGTGTCACAAATACCTCCTGCAATGTACAGCAATCCTTCAATGTCTGGGAATTATTCCAATTGTTAGTTTCTTTCCCTTGCTTCCTAACCTCCTCTAACTCTTTCCTCAGAGCCTGACTGTTATCCCTGCATTCAAGCCAAATATATTTTGAAGACACCATAGATGAAGCATTCTCTAGTGAAGTCTTCTGACTGATGAGATCAGAAGACAAAGAATCCAGCCTTGCTTGTTGCCTCTGGGCTTTTTCTTTCGTTATGTCTTCACTTAACTCTACTAGATCTCCTTGGAGTTGAGCAAGAATGTCTTGGGATATGATACTGGCATCCAGAAGATCCTGTTACAAAGAATCAAGTTCATGACTTATTTGTACAAATAACTAAAGTAACTAAACTAACTAAACTAACATATGCAAAACTGTAATCGCTAAAATTTTTATAAAATTGACATTCATTTTGTCATGATACAACTGAACAAGGGATGCAGGTACCCTATAATTCAAATAAATATATTCAAACATACATGTATCTCTAAATTATTCTATGAAATTTCCCTGAGAAAGGACTGTACCTGAATAGAAGTTGCTGCTTGCTCTACATCATCTACTGTATTTGCCTCTTCCAAACCCTCTAAAGTGAGTCTCATTCCATCAGTACAGCTCACCACTCTCTCAATGCTAGCACAAGAAAAGAAATAAACCTGACATAATAGCATAATAATTAACATTTGCACACACCTACATTACAATCAGATCCTCAAAACAATGATTGAAAGCAATCAAATATATAGACACCCTGCTTTCATAGATTAAATGTCCTTTTAAGTTTTATAATCATGATATTCCAGGGAGACAACCGCTTTGTAAAGGGGTGTATAATACATGTATATGCATATAATATGCATGTAGGTGTCATTTCTTACAATACTTAAACAGGCATTCCAAAATATGTGTTTTATGTTTCAATTTCAATACTATAATGATTATCCTGCAAAAATTAAAACAGGTAAATAATGATGATTTACAGTGTAAGTGTACCTCATACATTCATTCTAAGAAATAATTTCATTCAATACTAAGCTGAAATCAAATGCAATGAATGAAAGATTTGAATAATCCCTCTTCACCAAGGTCAATGGCTTAACCTGTTGAATATTAAGCCTAAGAAAACTCAGAGCGCAAACACCAGAAAATGCTTATGCCAAATTAAATTGTACCCAAATGGTCAATTGGCAAATCCAAAACAAAGAGAAATGAATAACTTACTCTTCTTCATACTGCCGCCATCTTTTGGGTGCCTGCATTATTCTTTTCTCTAGACCTTCAGCTGCTTCTAGTACTTCTTCGTATCTCTGTTTCTTCTGAGTGAAGACCTGAGCCATCTGTGCAGCTTGTTGAGGGTATGACCTAGCCATCTGACTCTGGATAGTCTCCAAGACATGCACCCTCCCAGCTATGGCTGTCAACAGGTGAGAGTCCTGGAAGAACTCCTATATGACAAGGAAATTCAAACAACATGATATCAGGATTTGACAATCAGCAAGTATTACTGAAGTACGGTATTGCAGGGGTGATTTAACGAAATGTGTCTTTCATCCATTTATTTCCTTTGGATTGGAAAAGGAAATAACTTGATATGATCATTGAAAAATGATTCCTTCTGATATCACTATCATCAATCAATGGTCATACCAAGATTTTTCATTTTGGGATGAACATAAATGTACAACTAGATGAATCTTCGAGCGTGCGCGGTTGGAATTTATGCCTCCGCCATCAACAGATTGGAAATGTATGGCATACATGTACACTCTAAAAAGGATTGGTCCAACAAAATTACAAATCTTTTCACTTAAAAAGCACAGGAGACAGAAAATTTAATTCATTTCATTTTCAAATAAAAAACTTACCATTGATGACTTAAATACAATCATCAAATACACCAAGGAAATATATATTTTATAGCAAATAGACCACTGTCCCCTTGAAATTTCTAAAATAGGTACATGTAGGCCTAGACTCCATACATCACGAACCATTTTTATGTATATAATGACCTCTATGACCTTTGACCTTGAGACCCCAAAATCTAATCAGTTCATCGTCCCTCCCTTATAAATACATGGGCCAACTTAGAAGCTGATCCGCCAAACGGTTCCTAAGTTATCACAAGAACGAACCATTTTTATGTATATAATGACCTCTATGACCTTTGACCTTTGACCTTGAGACCCCAAAATCTAATCAGTTCATTATCCCTCCCATATGCATACATGGGCCAAGTTACAAACTGATCCCCCAAAAACGGTTTTAAAGTTATCGCGAGAACGAAAAGGGGACGGACGGACGACCCAAAAACATAATGCCTCCGGCACCACCTACGGTGGGCAGAGGCATAAAAAATCTATATTTCACAAAATTGCCCACAAAGTGTTTGCGAAAGTTTAAAACCAAAATATTATGCTTCTTGTTTCTGATAAAAAAACAATATCCTATCAATGAAATTTACATGTACCAAATGCCTGCAACTCAAAATCAAGATAAAGAAACAACTAAATACATAGAGAAAGGGGGGATTACCTGATGTTGCTGAAGAACATTTTGGGGAAGTTGATCTGCTTTCAGAGCTTGTTTCTCAAGATTAAGCTGTGTCTCAGCAGCATCGAACTGGTCTTTCAGCTGGCTGCAAACATCTTCAAACTGTAGCTCATTCATTCTCTTTGGTGCTTCCTTGTGAATAGACTGTAAAAAATAAGGAAAACCAAACTGTCATGTTACTATACATTTAAAATATTTTCATTGTATCACTGTATCACATTGTAGTTGTTGGGTAATTCCATAAATAAGGGAGCCAATTTGTGACATTTTTGGTGTCCCTTTTACATATGAAACCCACATGTTTTTATGGCTCATAATGAAAACACCAATAGTGGAGTGAGATTGTAAATTGATCTCCAAGCATAATGTTGCATTGTCATGCTTAGAATCTCCTTACAATCGTACTGCACTATTTGAGTCTTTACTCGGAGCCACACAAACATGTGGGTTTCATTATGTAAATGGGACACCAAAAATGTCACAAATTGGCTCCCTTATTTATGGAATTACCCTGTTACATTTTGTTTCATGTTGGAAGTATTCACTATCATACAAAACAGTGTAAAAGTGACTTTCTGAAATCAATTGCTACAACCATTTTTGTGAATTCTATCATTTCAAATAATGATATTAATGAAATATTGTGTTCTACTCTTTGTAATGAACATATTAGTTACAAAAAATTGAGATTCATACAAGCTAGATAAATTACACATATTTAACCCAGTGGCGTATCCAGGGGGGGGGGGCGCAACAGGCGTGCGCCCCCCCCCCCCATTGGCCGTCGTAAAAAAAAAGATATAGCACTATATACATGTAGCACTATTTTGCATCTCAGCCCTTCTTCAGAAGCAAAAATTTCTCCCACATGATGGCGATCAATAATTCCTGGCGCCCCCCCCTATTGGGAAATCCTGGATACGCCGCTGTAACCTTTCAGGACAATCGATCACTTTTTGTTTTGTTTTTTTGGGGGGTTGGTCGGTTCAATAACCTTTTCATTTAGAACCCTAAAAATACTACTCTGTAGATAATGAAGTGATAAATTGGCAATATGTCAATGTCACATCACTCCTTTTCCATACAAAATGGGAGATCCATGTTTTTGGCCAATTTACATTTTCTTGAATAAATAAATTTTGATTAGACAGGATGAATGCGACTGTCTTTCCTATATGCCTCCGCCTAAATTCAGTTGATGGCTCAAACTGTTCTTGAAATATTGTGATAACCAGAATAAAAAGCCTCTAATTACATGTTAATTGACCTCTTTGACATTTGACCTAGCTTTCACCTTATAACCCAAAAGTCTGATCACTTTATCTCCTCCTAGTCATGAATAGGCCTAGCCTACAAAATAGTTGAAATATGATAACAAAGGTTAAAAAACATTATTTTCACATACACCTGTATAATGACCTCTATGACCTGTCACTTTTGACCTACGTGAACAAAAATCTAATCGGTTTGTCTCACTATGGTGATGCATACTAGTTCCAAGTTTGAAGTTAATGGATCAAATGGTTCTTGAGATATCACGTTAACAAGCCTAAAACCTGCAATTTCAGAATTGACCTTTGACCTACGTATACCAAAATCTAATCAGATCGTCTTTCTATCGTAATACATACTAGTACCAAGTTTGAAGTTCATACCTCAAATGGTTCTTGAGTTATTGTGAGAACGAGGCTAACACATTAAATTTTAGGAATTGGCCTCTGTGACCTTTGACCTTTGACCTACGTACCCCAAAATCTGTTGATACCTCATGTGGTTTTTTTAGAGTTATCGCGAGAATGAGAAAGCGAACCCGAAAACATAATGCCCTCAGCACCACCTTGTCGGTGGAGGCATTAAAAAATGGAGCACAAAGAGAGCAAAATATATACCAGTGTTACCAATTAGAAATTCCAGCTTGATTTGAAAGCAGACAAACCTGATATCTCTCCTGAACTAGATTCATCCTAGTTTCTACCTCCTTTCTGTTAGCAGCAGGTAAAGCATGGAGTAGATTCTGACAAACCTCTAGGAACTGGGTCATCACTTGTGGCTCAGCATCCACAAACATAGCCTTCAAACATCAATCACAAATACACTATTTGTAATACTATAAATACTTCACGCAAAATGACTCATCGTCGGTTTAACACTAGTTGAAATCGGTTTATTTTTTCAAAGCAATAAAATATCAATTGAAATTGCTCTGATCGTTTTCAATTATTAGGATAGCCACCACTAAATACCACAGAGTACAATAGAAAACAGTTTCATAAATAGAGTATTGATTTAACATGTTTCAGACTAACTAGACCCTACAATAATACTAAGGACTTCACAGATTAAGCGCTATTGTAGATCCTCTTGTTCACAAGGTATGCAATTATTTTAATGTATTACACTTGAATATCAAGGTGAATTTAATTACAGGTAGACGACATAAGGTGTGTCAATGATTTCAAACATAACATTCTAAGGATAGTAGCTATGGCACACACAAAAAAAAATGACAGTAAAGCTGACATAGCTAGCTAAAGCTATCTGGCTTACCTTATGTTGTTCCATTTGTTGACCAGGTGTACCCTGTCTGATCTGTAGCTGCCTCTCAGCTGAAACCAGCCAATGCTTCAACTCAGATTCATAAGCCTCAAATGTAGACCAGCTCTTCATATCGCTTGCAATCTGGCTCTCAAAATCTTCTTCCTTGCTCAGGCACTCCTGTAAAATACCATACAAATATTACTTGCGAATATCAGGATTTTGTCATTCTCATTGCATGATGCATATATAAATATATATGTAGTTGTGAGAAATGAAAGTGAGAGACTAATGGCTGCGTGCGCTTAAATCAAGGTTCCCCAGAACTGTCCTCCCTTTTTGAAATTTTTACAAAGGTGGAAAAATGTCTCCCCAGGAATCGAACCCAGGTCGCTTAGAACGCCAATGCCTTAACCACTAGACCACAAAGACGGGCCAGTGGTTTGGCGACACCAGATTCATTTGACCGACAGATTGACAAATCTTTAACCTCATTAATTAATTCCTTTGTCGGGGGCTGGTGAGTTTTGAACAAAGACAAGCCGCATGCCTCAGCTGGATCCAAAAATTTCAAAAAGGGAGGACAGTTCTGGGGAACTTTGATTTAAGCTACGCAACCATTATTCTCTCACTTTCATTTCTCACAATTATATTATTTCCACAAGAGTTGCCAAAGCTGTTGTATATGTTATTTCCTTACAATTATGTATGTATATATTACGCTTAGGATTTGGGGCCTTTTTTTTGTTCGAATAGGCGTCTCCCCTGGCCCTTTTGGTCCCCACCTTTTGGTACCCACGGGCGGGGAATGGTTCTTATGAGTGGTGGGAGGCACTTCTTAAGGGCTGACATGCCATCCATATTTCATAAATTCGTATTTAAAACATTGAATTTCCGGAGGGAGCAATAATAATGCCAATCCATGAAGCGGGTTTGTAGCTTCATGCCCAACCCATACCCTTTACCTGTGAAGGGGAGAAACCTCAATTGGTGTATTGCAAAGAACAGCGTGACGTATAGCTCCAAGGCCATATCCGCATGCATGGATGGCTTCAATGTACAGTATATATGTATGTACGGTGCAACAACACACGTGTTATTCGTTCACACATGTACAGGTACTATGGTTACTCTAACACTTCCCTGGTGTATGTAACTCTATGGTTTCACGGGGGAGACTGTTTCTTAGTTGAACTTAATTATTTCTGTGCTACAATTTCTCTTATGTGGGGGTCGATGTTCGATGAGACAGGGTGAAGGAGAGGAACATGTAACTGTTAAATGTAAAAAAACACGATAAAAACTATTTCGAAAAATAAACTCAAGACAATTTCAATAACCCGTCTGTCACCTTTAGAAATGTGCAAACGTTACAATCGCGTATTACATAATCCGAACCTGATTTTTATGGGCACTACAATCAGGACTCAATTGCCCTTGAGTTTATTTTTCGAAAGCAGTTTTTAGCGTGTTAAAAATAAAATTTAAAAAAGGAGGGGATTTCTGCCACTTCATATTTTAGGACTCTTTATTTCAATTTAATTTATATCTACTTATTACTTATATCATGGAAGCATATACTTGGGTAAACTTCCTTTTGCGACAGCCTCCCGAAATGAAAACAATATATAGGGTTAGGGTTAGGGTTGGGGTTAGGGTTTAGAGTTTAGGGTAGGGTTTCGGGTTTACGTAACCGCACACTTGGGTGGCTGTATTATCAACAACTATTATCAACAACTAAATTGACATGAGATATGTTCTTCATACCGTGGGAAACATGTTATTGTATATCGCCTCAAATATATTACCGGTATTCATTCCCTTATGAAAGACTAAACCGATCTATAGACATCATACGGGGGAAGGGAGGTGTAGGAGTTCACGTCACTTGAGAATATCGGTTGCCACGGTGTAAAGAAGGAGCCCCTTCCCCCCAACCAATACTAGCTTCAAAAATATTTCCACTATGATATTAATACATAGAGGATATTACTCCCATCTCCCCTCGTGCTGGGGTGACAGGAGGGTAGTAGGGAAAAGTCAATCCGTCGGTCCTCCCAAGACCCATATAAGGGGGCCCTAATCCCCCTGAAAGGAAAATGACAATAAATTTCTTTTTTTGCTCATTTTTGTATCCTTTACAAGGGACGTACCGCTAATTATGCATGTTATGTTTTCATGGCCTTAATTTTTATTAAACCACAGATACAAGGCAAGATCAAATCGCTCCCTCTAGCTCTATGCATGGATATACTACACGAACATAACATTATATCCATATCATTTAGTCTTAATCAAGATAAACATGGATTTTCTTTAGAACTTGTGCAAGATTTGGATGAATAACACATACTCAAATGTTGTAAATACTTCTTGGTAAAAAAATAACACTTTCACCTGACTTTTTTTTTTATTCACTTGATTATTTTGACAAATATACGGTACAGTGATTAATCATTTATAAACACAGCTAGCGCCCGTGGATGTCCACGGGCTGCTTCTGCTAGTATATATAAGAGCAACAATTGGCTCACACTCTTTAACATGGTGGGGTAGTGTTCCCTTTATATATTATATATTATATTATTGTCTGTTGTGTATATAATATGCGTTCAAATATCTTAGTTATTCTTTTTGCCGTTTCTGTCGTACTCATGTAGATCTGAAGAAGGGCTAATTGCCCGAAAGCTAATTAAAAGCGTGGTACCAACAGCTACGTCTACAGATGTACTCATTTTGTTGCCTCTATATATAAATATATAATTTTATTGGCTAGATAGTTTAGCTTATGAGTCGTACAGCCTGTTTCACCCGAAGGTTCATCAGCGACTGACCAGTATTACAATCTTTACAAGAGAGTAAGACAAGATGATAGAAAACATGTTCAGTGAAGTAAGAAAAGTACAATAAATGATTGATAACAAAACAGGTATTACAAGTACTACTGAATTGGATTACAGTGGCGGAGTATGTTCCAGGTTAGTGTGTATGGTGTGCCTTCATCTTTGAGTTTCCAGATGTGTTTGCTGAGCTCAGTGCTGTGTTTCTTTCCTTTGTCTTTGAAGGAAACTTTATGTCCGGCGTGTCTAGTTTTGAATGTGGTGGCTGTCAGTCCTATGTACTAGTACTTTTCGTCCTGAGGAGTGGAGACCTTGGCTTGGTAGATGACGTTTTTTGTTGTGCATTTTCCTGGTAGAGGGCAGTCTTCTTTTTTTCGGCAATTGCACTTTTCCGTTTCTTGGCTGCGTTTCGAGTTGGTTACTTTGTTGTTATGTGCTTTTATCATGGCTCCCATGTTATCCATGCAACTGTAGCTCATTTTGATGGTGCTTCTGTTGCAGAATAAAATTATACACAGCTCCTCCAGTTGAGCACTTTTAGATACTGCAGTGTATTGTACATTACTGTACATGACTTATATATACAGTTAACAACAAAATTATTCATACCCCTTGGAAAATTCTAATTTTTTGCATTTTTCCTAAAAATGAATGGTTAAATGAAGTTACTTGCACATCACTTGAATACATTTAGTTATCATCTGCAAATGAATGCCGTTTCCGGTTTCACCTCATTTGCATAACAATAGAAAAGGTGAGTTATCCAAACTGGGTGATGTTCAAAATTATTCATAGCCTTGGTGATTTATTGACTTTGTCAATCAGTATGAATCCGATCCTTGTGATTAATGCTTGTAATTCACTTTATTATAATACACCGTCACAAGGCTTCCGGAGGGGTCTCTGCTGGGATATCAGGCCAGTACCTGTTCTCCAATGGCTCAATCTCCTTGAAGATGTGTCCACACATGCCTTCACCTGACCTTCAGTGAGTTCATTAGATTTTGTGTCCTACAGGTGATGCAGTTATTGACTTCATGATGACAGGACTATGATATTGAAATTTTCGGTCATTTATTCCATGCATTTTAATGAAAATTCTGTATCTACTTATGAAGCAAAGCACCATTCCTGAAGAGCCCTTCCCTTTTGCACTGCCTGTGGGAGGGTTCACCTTTATTCATTGGCCCGATTCCTAATCAGAGTGCTCAGGAAGGCCATGTTGATGATATTAAAGTCATTTCATGACTCTAACGTCAGGTCACCATGAATAACAGTATGTAACCTTTGAGTACCATACACATCCCACATTGACTGTTACTGTATCAATCTTCATATGATGCACCACGCGGTACCCCGGGGTAGCGTTGTACCCCGGGTACCACGTTGTGTAGCGCCATCTCACGTCCACTCGATTACAACCCCAGAGTTATGAATGCAGTGCGTGTACGTAGTCACAATGCATGTTAACAGTGCAGTGTTATTATGCATGGTGTGCATGCACTGTACTGCTGCTCGCGCGCTACAAGCGCAGTGGCTATAGCGTTAGCTCCCGCAGCTTTAGAACTTGATTTTATTTCACTTCTTCCTAAAAAACATCACTTCATCGTTACTGTATTTTAGGTGTCAAACTTTCAAACTTAGACAATGGTGGAAGGTAATGGTGGATACGGAAATTTACTGTAAGGGAAAGGACGTAAAAGACGGAAGATTCCAAGGACCGAGAAAGTTGAAAGAGCACGATATCGTGCAATACAGAAGTTGGGGGACGAGCAGGCCGCTGATCTGTGTACATGGTAGCGGTTTTTAGGAAGGCGAGTAACGGGGGAGACAAGGAGCAGGCTGATGGTGTTATTATGACACTGCTGGCCCAATCCCTCTCTCAAATCGAAGAAATAGAAATCAATAATAGAATAATTAATCACAACAACAATGAATTTGAGAAAAATACATGACTTATAGGATGTTTTACAAGAACATGGGACACAATTGAATGTTGAAAAAATCACAACAAAATAATTTTCCACTTTTTGGTAACCCAGGGTACAGCCCTAAAAAAAAATTAAATAATTCAAAAAAATGGCCGATTTTTTTTTGGTACCCCAGGGTACCATTTATGTCATCATATGGTATATTCTTTGTATCTTTGGTATGAAAGCTACAATCCTTGATATCAAAATGAATGTAAACCAAATTTATACCATATGCCCTCCATGTTACCAGCTGCAGTGCACAAAATGCTACCAGTTTGACAGTGCACTGGACCATAAAGATCAGTATTTTAAGCTTCACTTGAGTACCCACTTGCAGGTGTCCATATCAAAAATGTGTCAATCACTGTAACTGAATAAACTGATAAAATTGGCACCATCCAACCTTTAGACAACTACCATGGCCTCCCTAAACATTCTTAATAATAATGGAACAAAAGTATCAGGAAATACCTTCCCTTGACAGTTCAACAGTGAATGCCTCTAGGGAAGTCTCTCCAGGAAGAGTGCTTTGTTTCAACTTAGATACAGAATTGTCATTAAACTGTAAGGAATATTAACGAAAATATCAATATCATAGTCCTATCCTCATGACGTCTAAAACTACACCACCTGCAAACACAAAATCTGCTTTAAATCCATCGAATCCCCTGAAGACCAGGTGATGGCATGTGTGGACAACATCCTCAAGGAGATTGGGCCATTGGAGACCAGGTATTGGCCTGATATCTCAGTAGAGACCTCCAGAAGCATTGTGACAGTGTGAAGAAAGTGTTACGAGCATTAATCACAAGGCCTGGATTCATACTGATTGACAAAGTCAATAGATCACCAAGGGTATGAATAATTTTGAACATCACCCAGTTTGGATAATGCACCCTTTTCTATTGTTATGCAAATGAGGTGAAACCAGAAACAGCATTCATTTAAAGATGATAACTAAATGTATTCATGTGATGTGCAATTAAATTCAGTTAACCATTCATTTTTAGGAAAAATGCAAAAAACTAGAATTTTCCAAGGGGTATGAATAATTTTGTTGTTAACTGTAAATATATATATATACACAAACTTTCTCTCTTCTCTCCCTCATTATTTCTCTCTTTATTTTATATTCCTATTTCAGATCAGTACAGTTTAGTTTGGGTTCAGTTTAGTTTTTTTTTTCTCTTTCACCCATGACACGGGTATTTAATTCAACAAAAATCTCATTTTACATATAAATCAATTTTACAGAACGATTAAACGTACATTTCCAAAATAACAGGCAAATTATACATTTCTTTCTTTCCTGCTTTCATAAAGGCATTATTGATATCTATTCTTAATTTTAATCCCTTTAAAAAGGTAAACCATAGTCTTTCTTCCCTTTCTTCCTTACCATATATATTTCTGAAAATCAGTATTTTATAAATACTCCACAGCGCAATGGTTATAATATCATCAATCTTCTTTTCTTTGTAATTTTGTAACAAAATGTCGATATCAAAGCAAATATCTACGTTATATATGTTTTTCACCATGATGAATAAGTTGTTGAAGAATGACTTATTTAATTTACAGTACAAAAAAGCATGGATTAAATCTTCCTTGGCATTACACACTTCACAAATATCGGAATTTCCTAATTGCAATAAAAACAACTTCCTTTTTGTTGGAATGAGGTTATACAGCATTTTTAAATTGAACTGTGTCAATTTGTTTTCTTTTATATTTTTAAAATTTCTCTGAAAGACATTTTTCCAGTTTATAGCATTATTAACTAGATTAACCCAATATGTTGGGCCATCATTGGTTCTTTCATGTGTTAACAAGATGTTATAAAATAATTTACTGGAACAGAACTTCAGTTGTTTTTCTTTTCCCTTCGATGATATTATTGGAATGTCTAGGGTACTAGCATCTTTTAGATTATTCAACCACACTTTCGGTGTCGCCTTTTGTAGTTTAGAATAATCAAACAGGGCTCTCGCTTTTGTTTTTCAGATTTAAACTTTTCTTCCAGTTTTGTGAGAGATACAAATTTTCCTTCAATGCAAATATCTTTCAGAAAAATGATTGAACTAGCATACCAATCTCTATAAAATAGTGGTCGGTTATTGTAGACAATATATTTATTATACCATAAAATTTGTGTACTTGAGTACACAGTTCAACATAGAATCTTGGCAATTTGTCAGCAAACCACTTGTCTGTCATATGATTATCAAGGGTAGAATTTAAAATAAGCCTAACACCTCCAATTATTTCGAAATTCCGTAAAGCAAATTCTTTCCAACAACCACTTGTATCATCAACAATTCTGGCCAACCATTTCAATCTGAAACTCTTAATCAAATTCTGAATATCGACCATTCTTATGCCACCATCCTCATAATCCTTCACGATTGTGACTCGTTTGACTTTGTCAACTTTTGAGTTCCATAAAAGTGGAAAATTATTTTTTCCAGTTTTTTTACTACATTGTTGGGAACTGAGCAAAACATAATCAAATGAATTATTTGACTAATAAGTAGAGTTTTAATAATAAGGACTCTTCCTATAATTGTCAGGTTTCTTTTCCTCCAATTATCTACGATTCTCTGTATCTTTTCTAATTTTGTTTCCCAGTTCAATTTCGCAAACTTATCTTGGTCATGGTCTATATGAACTAATAAATACTTAATACAACCTTCCGTCCAATGTAATCCATATTTTTTAAAATTCCAATAATGTTTTGTAGAACCCAACCATTTCAAAATTGTTTTGTCTTTATTAACTACTGGACCAGCCACATTTCCAAATTTATCCAATTCGTCTATAATGTATTTCATAGAAGACTTCTCTCTCAAGAACACAGAGGTATCGTCTGCATATTGCAAGATTTTTAATTCTTTTCTGTTGTTATTTCCAAACAAAACTCCTTTGATTTTATCATTTTTTCTAATTCTTTCTATTAACGTTTCTACCACTAAGATAAAAAGCATGGCCAATATCGTTGCCTTATACCTCGACTGATCTGAAATGTTTTTGTTCTCCATCCATTAATAAGTATCGAACTCTCCGCTTTGTCATACATTAGCTTAACCCAGCATTTGAAGCCTTCGCCAAAATCAAACTTACACAAACAATATTCAATAAAGTCAAATTCAACGGAATCGAATGCTTTCCGAAAATCAACTAGCATTAACGCACCTTCTAATTTCTGTTTTTTCATATAATCAAAAACGTCTTGCGTGAGTCTTATATTAAAGCCGCTCATTCTATTTTTAATGTAACCAACTTGGTTTTCATGAATAAGTTTTGGTAAAACTTTATGTAACCTGTTTGCTAGGGTAGCGGCCATTATTTTATAATCATAGTTAAACAATGTTATCCAATTATTCAAATCTTCCATCTCTCCTTTTTTATGGATCAATGTAATAATTCCTAATCGTTGAGCTTTTGACATAACCTTATTACTAAAATTTTCATTAAGCGCATTAACACACACAAATTCAATGTCGTTCCAAAACTCTCAATAGAATTCGATGGGTAAACCGTCACCTCCTGGAGTTTTATTTTTGGTCATTTCAAAAGCAGCTTTTCGACATTCTGAATATGTTAATAGCCCTTCACACAGTTCTTTATCTGATTCATTTAACTTATTTACAATAAAGCTTTCAAAATATTCTTCGATATCTTCTTTTTTAACTTGTTTACTAAGATATAGTTTTTCGTAAAAAGAAACAACCTCCTTCAGAATATGTTCTCTTTCCGTGATAATCTTACTACCTTTCCGTATTCTAGTAACATTTCTCTTCTGAGCGTTTTTCTTCTCTAGACTCATAAAATACCTTGTATTCTTTTCACCCTTCTCCAGCCATTTGACTCTGGCTCGCACGCTTGCTCCTTTGCATTCTCTGTTATACAATCTATCTAAACCACCTTTGATACCTAGGTACTCCTTTTTAGTCGCATCATCAATATTTCTTTGTTCATCAACTATTTTAGTAATATTAGCAAATCTTTCCTCTAAAATTCTTTTTATTTCTTTTGTGTTATATTTATTTCCGATACAGTATGTCTGAGTAAATTCACGACATTTAATCTTTGTAAGTTCCCATCTTTCTGAAAAACTGAGATCATCTCTTTAACATTTTTGATAATTTTTCTTATTTTATTTTTATACTGCTCATTTTTTAAAATTTGCGTATTTAATTACCAAAATCCTGGACCTTTATCAGGTTTGCCTATCAAAACCTTCAAAAAGACAGCATTGTGGTCACAGCATGTCGATGGTATAATACCACATTAATACCACCAAATAAACATATATACATCAATGCATGGTCCTCTCTTCAACTTTTTGATAGTTTACTTTTTGTAGCACACTGAATATCAAGCTAGGATGCAAAGTAATAAGTATTGCCTAAGACATTTGATATATATCCACTGAAATGCACACATTTTACAGTTACTCTTGTGGACGTATTGCATATTTGCTCCTTCACTGTTGGCTGTAACATGCAGTACCCGGTATCTGTTAAGAATATATTTTTACACACAAAACTAAACACTGTTAAATTTCATTGAAATTGAAATTATGCATACGTTTTAGAGATTTTCACCTCATCATGGATTTTGAGAAATAATACCTTAAGTAAGGTGGATTTCACACGGTTTGAAGTTCCATATGACCTAGCCATGTCACTTTGACTTACCTGCAATCTAAGATTAAGGGTTGACACAGTGGAGTCTAAGATGGTTGTATCAATGTAAGTACATTGAAGGTTGATGATATAGGTTACAATGTGACCCTTCTCTTTTAACTTCACCTGAAAAAGAGGTGCCTTGGTAAAGTGGTCCTGGATGGGGGTAGACAATCATATTTTCATTTATCATGCATTTTCCATGGCTTTAATCCAGATTAATTTCTACCTTATACAAGTACATGGATAGGAATTTGTTGAAAAGTTGAAAAATTGCCAATTCTGATTAAAAAACAATGATTTTGAACCTCTCAATGTTTTGCCAATTTAAAGATCTCAAAGCTTATTTTGTTTTTAAAAAAATCCTGGCATCAAACGCAATATGGTGATGGTATGAAATTAATGAATGAACACAAAAAAGTATTTTGCTTATCACTGAAAACTATAAATCATCCCAAAATATATTGAAAATACTAAAATTGTTCAAAATTAAGGCTAGTTCACATATACCACAATAAACCACAGCAGTTCAACCCTTTCAGGACAGGAATTATTTAAGGGCTAAATTGATCACATTTTGTTCTTCAAATTGGCAACAATAATATATTTCTTTTATTTCTACATGGTACTAATAAGGTGTGATGACTTTGAAAACAATATACATGGATAGGAATTTGTTGAAATGTTGAAAAAAATTGCCAATTCTGATTAAAAATCAATGATTTTGAACCTCTCAATGTTTTGCCAATTTAAGGATCTCAAAGCTTATTCCCTTTTTAAAAATTCCTGGCATCAAACACAACATGGTCATGGAATTAAAATGGACATAGTATATGCAGATATGTTTGCTCTTTCTACTCATGCATCTGGTGTATTTATTAGAGCTCTGAATGAAAACTTATTGAGCCAAACCACAAAATGTGGCCAATAGTCTTGAAAGGGTTAACATAGGGTTGTTACCAGACAGGTCTATCTTTCAGTCACTACCAAAGGGTGGCAAAAGGATGTCAAAATGTTGTCAATACCGCCACAAATACTAGGATGTTATGAGACATGATGAGGATGAAGATGATAATGATGAACTAGACTTACTTTGTGCTTTTTAAGTGTGATGTTCATAGTAGTGACATGTTGAGTAGATTCAGATAGTAATCTTTCAGCTTCTTGGATCCAACCTTGTATAGCTCCCATTCCATCTTCAAACTGGCTCATCAAGTTGAGGACCTTTCCAATCACTTTCTTCCTCTTGGGTATTGACTCCCTGTTCAGAAAAAAATCATCTATTTTATTCACAATCTATGGCACTGAATCATCATGAAGGGACCGAGGAGAAATATCTTCATTTCATTTATTTTCCAGTACTAGACATACAAAATTGTAAAATCAGCACTGATTTTCTTATTTACTATATAAATCTATATACCTACCTATTATGTTAGTAGTCTTGACTACGCGACCCCTTCGAGAACTTAACACAAATGAGTCACAATATTGTACGCACCTCCCGTTATCCTATTGTTCCCCTTCGCCACTCACGCGCGGCAACACGCAACGGCCACCTTCCTCTTTTGCGAGCAACCCCAAGTAGAAACATGTTGCTTGCAAGGTGAGGGGAAGGAGGGAGGGTCATAGGTAGGTATATAGATTTATCTAGTAAATAAGAAAATCAGTGCTGAATTTACAAATTTACTGCAATAAATCATATATACCTACCTATTATGCTAGACTAGCACACATTCAAAACCGGGTGGCATGTTTTAAGTGAAGAAAGGAATAGGATTACAAAGAAGACACTGCTGCCTTCAAGGTAGCCTCTTGTCGAGGCCCTGGCGCTGTTGAAATCCTTGGCGATATGGAGGCAAAATTTCTGGAGAGCGAAGTGAGCTAGAAAAACAGAGTCGCTTGCGCCGAGGGCCTCTTGACACCCGACCTGAATTATATATTCATGAGGCACGATTTCCTACTGAATTATGCATGAAAACATGAATAGTTAGATAAACCGCGGCGATCGCCCAGCAAATTGGCCAATGAAATCTCAAGGGTTTCTTACTTCAGTTCCGGAATAGTCTATTATTTTTTGGGGGGGATTACGTAAAGCTCTTGCTCAAAATACATTCACAGACAAGCACATTATGAAGAATTTGATCTCTAGCTTACAAACCATGGTAATTTGAAATAAGACAAATTTACAAATAATGAAGAATGGGCAACAAAAGTCACCGTTTAACAATAGATGCATCTCCATCAATTCTGATGTAACCAAGGAATTACCAGCAACTTCACTGCCATTCTGATGGAAGACACCTGCCCCAGGATAGGAAGTCCGCAATGAGGTTTTCCTGACCGGGGATGAAAGAGGCAACAGGCATGATCGCCATGTGACGACACCACTTCCACAGTTGTGCTGCGAAGGCATCCAGGATGGCAGAACGAGTGCCTCCCTGCCGATTGATATAAGTCGCAACTGTGACATTGTCCGTAAGAATCAGAACTGAACGACTGAAAAGTCGTCTTCCGAAGTGAAGCAGAGTTAAGAAAACTGCCATGAATTCCAGGACATTGATATGGGGTAGAGTCCCGAGATGAGATCAATCCCCCGAAACCATACTGCCGTTGCAATGTCCGCCCCACCCTAGCCGAGAGGCATCTGTAGAGACTGAGATCGACGGAAGGGGGGTACGGAAGGACGTGCCTCGCGCGAGAAACGCCGCATTTGTCCAGCGGGAGGGAAGGGATTTGATTTCTAATGGGACTGGAATCCAGACCAAGAGAAAATGCCTGCACGGTTTGTAAAACCTGAGGAGATGCCTTTGAAAAGGCCTCTTAAGGAGCCGACAATCCTCTAGAACATCGACCAGACTGGCTAGATAACCCAAGAACTGAAGCCACTGCCTGGGCCTGACTGTTCTGGCCAAAATCAGCCTGCGAGCCGCTGAGACAATAGTGAGTATTCTGTCTCGACTGGGCCGTGCTAATTGGTTCTGAATATCTAACACTGCCCCCAGAAAAACGTGTAGCAATCAATTCTGACTTTTCCCAATTTATTAGGAAACCTAAGTCTCGGGTGACTTTGATGAGCATGCGTGCCCCGTCTGAAAGACAATCTCGCGACTCCGCTAAGAGGAGCCAATCGTCCAGGCAGCAAAACAGCCTCAGCGAGGCTGCCAAGGCAGCCACTACCCGCGTGAAAACCCGAGGGGCTGGATGCAGCCCGAAGGGAAGAGCGCAAAAGCGAAAAGTCATTGAAAGGAAGGAAAATCCCAGAAGGTCGCGTGAAGCGGGATGAATAGGGATATGGAAATATGCATCTTTGAGATCTATTGAGATTGTGTAATCCTTCCTCTTGATCAACGGGAGAATTGAGGCAAGAGTTTCCATCCGAAAATGCACCTGAGGAATAAATTTGTTTCTTCTTTCCAAATTCAGTATCAATCAGAGTTTTCCCGAGCGCTTGGGAATAACGAAAATCAGAGAAAGAGAAAGACGCAGCTGGTCTTTCACCCTTTCTATAGCCCTTTTGTTCAACAGAGATTTGATCTCCGTTGAAGCGTGACGAGCCTGGGCAGATCTTATAGCCCCTCCGGGGAGCGGGGCGGATAGATCTATGAAGAATCCGTCTCGCACTACGGAGAGCACAAAGGCGTCCCCGGTGATGGCCTCCCAAACCGGGAGAAAATAATGAAGTCGGCTACCTACCATGTCGTAGTGAACAAGCGCTCGGGAAAGACCGTCAAAGGCTAGGCTTAGCCTTGTGCGAACCAGTCGCCTTGCCCCACAGAGAGCCACGACTACCTCTCAAAGAGGGCCTGCCCTGTCCGCCTCTCCCGCGAGGAGGGTATGCCGGAGTATCAGCAGTTAAAGCCACAGAAACCCGACGGTGTTGTCCAGAGGTGGGAGCAACAACCCTTTGTCGGGAAGGAGCTTGTGTCGGCTCGTAGGGAGCGCGGAACTGCTTAGTCATCTCAGTGATCTGTTTCCGTGCATCAATCTCCCTTTGAAAAACTGTAGCGAATTGTCCGCCAAAGAGCGAGGGCCCCCGAGAAGGGACGTCTTGGAGAAGTGACGAAATGTCAGTCTCCTTAAGCCCGAGGGCGGAGAGGGCCAACGCCCTACGGCGGTTCGTAACGAAGCAGCCGCACTGGAGAGTTGTGACCACTGCAGACCCGAAAGAGTAAGCAGCAGGTCATCAATAACAAGCTTATCACCATCGGAGTAAGCAGCAGGTCATCAATAACAAGCTTATCACCATCGGTGACATTCACCTCATCCGCCCAGGATCTGAAGCCGGAAAGAAAGCCTTGAAATGCGGCCAAGCGCATACCGGCTCTGATTTGGCCCCCAACGTCTATCCTCAGTCTTAAAAGAATAGGTAGTAAGCGGGTTGGGTCTACGTAGACGTCGACCCACTGCCAAAATCTCGGAGAGAGAGACTTAGCTTTGAAAAAGCTATTCTGATCTTGGGGTTTAAAGGCAAAAGCCTTACCCTTAATCAGAGTGGAGTGCTTAGAAAGAAGCCCCGACTCGATGCAGTCATACTCCGCCATGAAATCCTCCGTGAGGGAAATACCCTCAGAGGAAACCTGTTGTCTGAACCAACGAGAAGTCGGACCCTGCGCGCGGTCTGACTGAAATTCAGGGAGATATTTGGCCAACAAGGCAGCCGCCTCCACCCTGCAAAGGGAAAGTGATTGAGGCTCTGCCTGCTCCAACAATGTCGATTCAGAAACCAAAACTTGACAGGCAGACCAACATGGGCGGTGCCCGTGAGCTGCCCTGCAGTAGTGGTGCGAATCTCCCCTAGCGGTTTAATGTGAGTGTTCGCATCCGTTCGGGAAACAGACGTCCCCCCCCATCTGGTCGGTACGACCGAGGGATTGGATTTATGATATCCAAACCACTAGAACTTGACGCCACCCGCCCCGAAGCCGCGTGCTCCAAGGCTGGCAAACTCTGCGGGGTAACACCACTGGGCAACTTACCTGCAGCCCTCCTCCCTCCCCCATGTACGAAAGTACTAGGGAGAGTTCTGGAAGGCCGAGTCGTCTTGCTAGACGACTCTTCGGAAGAAGCAGGTCTCCGTGACCTAACTGCTTCTTCTTCCGAACTCATATTGCTGCAATAAAACAGATAATAAAAGTATACAAAAATCTGAAATACTTTAGAAAGCAGGTAATATTAAACCTAAAAATTTTGGGGATACGCACAAAATTCTACAAATACCATTAATACAAACACAGAAACTAACAGGATCGGGTCAAACGGAAACACCAGCAAGACACACAGAAATAACTACGTGGGGCTGGTCGTTAAATAAAAGGAAAAAAAAGAAGAAAAAAATACAAGCAGATGTAAGACAATGATTTCAACTGCACGCTGATTTCTAGAGTTTGGCAGCTTTGTTTGATAATGCTCCATGAAAAAGGAGCGAGAGAAGTAAATTGTAATTATTTTTAATTAGGGAAAGAAACCAATCCTCACATTCTTCCTAATCACGTCGCACACACACACAAACATAGTGTCATACCATTGATACCAAGGAGGTATTCCTGGCTTGGTCATACAGCCAGCTGCATGTAATATAGCAGAACTCATGACACGATCATACTCATATCTCAGTCAACTACAAAATGTCTGAAAAATTACAGAATAAACAGACCTAGTACCCGTTTGTTTTCTGTAGAAAATAAGCCGAAAATATTCCTTATTTATATCCAATAAAAAATCTTATTTATATGCAATAAATGCCCTTGGACAACTACGGGGGGTAGTTGTCCCTGGGGGTAGTTGTCCGGGGGGTAGTTATCCGGGGGGTAGTTGTCCTAGAGGGTGGTTGTCCTAGGGGGTAGTTGTCTGGGGGGTAGTTATCCGGGGGGTACTTGTCCTAGGGGGGTAGTCGTCCTAGAGGGTGGTTGCCCTAGGGGGTAGTTGTCCTAGGGGGTAGTTGTCCTAGAGGGTGGTTATCCTAGGGGTGGTTATCCGGGGGGTGGTTGTCCAGGGGGTAGGTGTCCGGATACGCCCCTCAGTGCATCTACAACCCAAGTTTGGTTGAAAAGTGAGTGACGGTTGCAAAGTTATCTGTCATAAGAGAGTCTTGCAGGTAAACTTTAACGTTTGACCTGAAATGACCTTTGACCATATCATGTGACCTCCAACGGCACCATAACATGCAGGCCCCCTCAGTGCATCTACAACCCAAGTTTGGTTGAAAAGTGAGTGACGGTTGCAAAGTTATCTGTCATAACGTTTGTGACAGACGGACGGACGGACGACGGACGGACGACATTTGGATCCCTTAGTCTCGCCTTCACCTCCGGTGGGCGAGACAAAAAGGAATAAAAGGAATTATGAATTTATTTTACATGTGTGATTTCTTGAAATTCATCGATATATGTTCAAAGTGAGGGGGAGGGGCAAATAAGAGAAGAAAGACAGAGAAAAAGAGTAACACAAAAAAATAAAGAGAAGTATGAATTGTGTTTCATGTGTGATTTCTTGAAATTCATCAATATGTTCATAGGGAGGGGGGGGGGGGGGTGTCAAATAAGAGAAGATAGAAGACAGAGAAAAAGAGTAACATAAGAGAAGAATGAGAGAGAAAAAAAATTATTCTTTCTTGGAGATGTGTGGCCCTAATAAGGGCCTGACCATAACAATGGACTAATTAAGGCTTTATGAAAAGCCAAGAAATTCCTCGTCAGAGGAAGAGGCATTGAAGATGTCGAAGAGTCTCTCGCCTGAATAGGCCAGCTCATCCTCGTCATCGCTGGCAGCAGAGCCATCGTCAGCGGGGTCATCGCTGTCCTCCCACAAAACGTCATCCTCGGTGCCGTCCAGCTTGTTGGAGATGCAGCACTTCAGGAATGCCTTCTTGATGGTCTCTTGATGGTTAAACACCACGTAAGGTGGTAGCTTGCCTCCATCAGCCGTGCAGCCGAGCAGCCGAACATGACAGTGAAGCGGTCCTTCTCGTGCCCGGTCGTGACTACTTCAACCGTCTTTCCTCCTTTCTCTGCGACAGTGCTCGACCTCGGCAGATCAAATGTAAGCGGTGTCTGGTCGGCGTTACCGATGCAGCTCAGTGAGTATTCATGTTGCGTCCTCATCCTGATGATGAATCGGTGGAAGTTGGTGGACTTCTCCTCTATGTTGTCGGGAAGTCTCTGGGCGATGTGGGTGCGCCGTCTAACTGACAGGTTATACCGCCGCATAAAACGGAAAGCCCACGATGTGCTGGCAGCGAAGTCGTTGGCCCCAATGGTCTTGGCTATCTTCTTGGCTTCGATGCGAAGGGTGAGCGTCGATACAGCATGACCCGCCATCCCCTTCTCCCGCACCAACCCTAGAAGTCTCTCCTCCAGCTCTGGCCACTGCGCTGACCTGACCCGCATTGCCTTCTTCTTCTTGGGCATCGACTCGATGGTTGGCTTGTTGCTTCTCCATCGTCGACCCCGAAATGACGACCAGCTGCTCGATTGACAAACTCCAAAGCGGGAACATCGTGGGCCTACCGCTTCATGAAGCGTCATGACCTCTCCTTTCGTCGTCGGACCCACATCGCCCAACGTCTGCCCGAAGACCTGGAGGAGAAAACGAGAAGATTTCAACAGTACGTGATCCAGAAGCGTCGTCAGCACGACTATCCACTGAGTCGGATCGGGAATGCTGATCAAACGGCGTTGACGTTTGATGTGCCAAGTTCGACCACCATCGCTGAAAAGGGGTCGAAGTCCGTCAGCGTTACGACCACGGGGCATGAAAAGGATCGCTTCACCGTCATGCTCGCATGCACCGCCGATGGGGGCAAATCGCCTCCATATGCCATCTTCAAGCGCAAGACCGTCCCCAAGTTGTAGTTCCCCCCTGGCATCATCGTGAGGGCCCAGCAGAAGGGATGGATGGACCAGGCGCTTGTTGAAGATTGGTTGCGGGTCGTCTGGAATCGTCGAGTGGGAGGACTGTCGCGCAAACGCAGCATGCTGGTGTTAGATGCTTTTCGTTGTCACCATACGGCGCCAACTAAGGAGCTACTGAAGAACAGCAACACCGACCTCGTGATGATCCCGGGAGGCATGACGTCTGTGCTTCAACCCTTGGATGTAGGCTTCAACAAGCCATTCAAGGACGGTCTGCGGAGGTGCTGGGCTGACTGGATGGTCGATGGAGACAAGTCGTTCACCAAGGGAGGGCGAATGAAGAAGGCAGATCTCCCGACCATCTGCAGCTGGATCAAGAGGGTGTGGGAAGAGTTGTCTCCAGCGATTATCCAGCGCTCTTTCCTCAACTGCTGCATCAGCAATGCTGTCGACGGTTCCCAAGACGACATTCTCTGGGAGGACGATATGGGGGAGGCCGACGACAGCGGGGAGAGCGACAACGACTTGGCCTATAACGACGATGAAGAACTGCGCCGTGTCTTCGAGGAGAGCAGCGACGAGGAGTTTGAGGGCTTCTAAATATCTAGAGCCCACCACATCCAACCCAAACGGCCTTTTTAAAGGCCCCAATTAGACAAGAAAGATACCTCTTAATTTATGAATCAAATCTAAGCACTCACAAACAGCGTTGTACAAAACACCAAAACTTTATTAGCGCACATTTTCATTTCCAAGTTCGTCCATACTCTCACTGTATCACAACACTTCCCGCGACATCCTCATTTTCACATACAATTCCGAAACTGCTCATAACATCGGCAGTCTCGTACCCTTCGTATCCCCCTTCAAAAGTCAAACGGCTTGTATATCTGTAAAATAAATGAGAGAAATTTAGTTAGCAAAATACATTTATAAAAGTGTTTTTTATATTCACAAATCATTTTGCACTTTTCCCCGATTTTCGGGGTTTTTTTTTTCTTGCGATGTCCAAATCAGGATTTTTTTTTTTTTTTTTGCCCGATGCCCAAATCGGGGGTGCGGCCTATCCGGCGCTGCGGCCTTTCGGCCGGCGAATACGGTATTACTGCGGGTGAGTGGCGAAGGGGATAACAATGGGATTACGGGGGGTGCGCACAATATTGTGACTCATTTGTGTTAAAGTTCTCGAACGGGTAGCGTAGTCAAGAGACTAACATTATAGGTAGGTATATATGATTTATTGCAGTAAATTATAAATAAGTAACAATGCTTGTGAGGGTAAAACAAATTTAAGTTTGCTCATTACACCAATGACTCAAGCAATTTTTGTACATAAATGATCAATATGGTTTGACCGTGTGAGCTTCTTATCAATAGTGAGACCTAAAAATTGTACTTTTTTTATCTGAGTAAGATTATTAGGAATATTTGCAACTTTTATATTTAATAAATTACCGTCAAATTTTGTATTTTGAGTAGTAAAATGCATATAATTTGTTTTATCTAGGTTAACTCGTAGGCCATTAACTTTAAACCATGTTAGTTTCTATATTCATTTTATACATCAGTGATGTCAAATCTGAGTCACTTAAAAAATGTTTTGTATCATCTGCAAAGATAAAATATATACCTCAGAAACATTAGGAAGGTCGTTTATATAAATAAGAAAAAATAGGGGGCCAAGAATAGAGCCCTGTGGAATTCCACATGAAAGTTGCAATTCATTAGAGCGGATACCATTATAGTTCACAAATTGTTTTCTATCCTTTAAATAATCTTTAACCCGGTCAAACACCAGTCCCCTAATTCCATAAAATCTAAGTTTGCCAAGTAGTAATTGATGATTAATACAATCAAAAGCCTTTGAAATATCCAAATATAAACCAATAGTATGTGTTTTCTTGTAGAGTATTTATGACCTGATCTAAAAAATCAGTTACTGCAAGTTTAGTCGAATGGCCAGTTCTGAATCCATATTGAAAACTAGATAAAATGCTGTTTCTTTCAAAAAATGATACCAAACGTATATATAAAATAAATGTTCAAGAATCTTTTTAAACACTGGTAGTACCGATATAGGACGATAATTTACAACTGATCAACACGGCCCTTTTAAAATATGGGTGATACCTTTGCTTCAGAGAAAGAATTAGGAAGCCTACTAAATTCTATGGCTGGTCGAAGTTTAAACTACATGTTTTGATTATGCCATAGAAAATATTCTACTTAATTACTAAGCAATACCTGCATAGGCAAAGGAGTGGGGGCTGGGAGCTGCATGCCCCACAAGAATTTGGCAAATACCATATTGGGGTATCCATCAAATTCCAGCAGGAAGTTGCCCAAATTTGTAAAATCAGCACTGATTTTCTTATTTACTATATAAATCTATATACCTACCTATTATGCCTGTAGTCTTGACTACGGGACCCCTTCGAGAATTTAACACACATGAGTCACAATATTGTGCGCACCCCCCGTAATCCTATTGTCCCCTTCGCCACTCACGCGCGTCAACACGCTACGGCCATCTTCCTCTTTTGCGAGCAATCCCAAGTAGAAACATGTTGCTTGCAAGGAGCGGGGAAGGAGGGAGGGTCATAGGTAGGTATATAGATTTATATAGTAAATAAGAAAATCAGTGCTGATTTTACAAATTTACTGCAATAAATCATATATACCTACCTATTATGCCAGACCAGCGCCAACTCAAAGACCGGGAGGCATGTTTCGAGCGGAAGGAAATAGGATTACACCAAAGACTACAAAGAAGACACAGCGGCCTTCAAGGTGGCTGACGCAAACAAAGCTTCACCTGCGGGAATATCCCTAAGGTAGCAAGAAATGAAGGAATTGGGCGAACGCCAATAAGCAGCCTTCAAAATATCAACAAGCGCCACACCTTGAAACAGAGCCCAAGAAGTGCTGACACTACGAGTATCATGAGCACAAGGCTTACTGTCGGATAAAAGAGCCTCTGTGCCAGCGGCCCTAATAGCTTCAACGATCCATCTAGAAATGGAATCAAGAGAGGCAGGAGAAAAAGGCTCTCTAGTGATCAGGAACAACTGATCATCCTAACGATAAGACTTAGTCCTATCAATATACCATTTGAGAGCCCTAACAGGACACCAAACTTTGTCCTCACGCACCGAAGAAAAGCCAGAAAGCAGACAAAGAAAAATCTCAACAGGACCGGAGGTAGCTGTCTGATTCTTGGCAACGAAAGAAGCCCTAGGAATCAACCTAACACCTTTTCTCTCCCAGCGAACATGACCAGGAGTAAGACAGAGAGCATGAAGAGTACTGCGCCTCTGCCCAGAGGCAATAGCTACCAAAAAGAGCGTCTTAACCGTAAGTTGATGAAGCGAAGCTTCACCTAACGGTTCAAAAGGAGGTTTCGCCAAGGCCTCCAGGACCTTAGGCAGACTCCAAGACGGCACTAACTTAGAAAACGAAGGTCGTTTCAGAAAGAACGAACGAATCAAACCACTTAGTAGCGGGGAATTGGAAATCCCCGAACCATCCGAAAAACCCGAATGAATGGCCCCGATCGCCGAACGGTAGCCTCGGATAGTAGAAATAGACCTCCCTTTGTCAAATAACGAGATTAAGAAATCCGCAATTGAACCAATAGGAGCCTTAGAAGGGGTTTGATTTCTCTCTTTGCACCAAAGGAAAAAGACAGAGAGACGGGAATTGTAAATTTCCCTAGTAGAAACCCTACGACTGGACATTAAAAAGTCCGCGGCTCTATCAGAGAGACCCGACTGTCTTGCAGATTCCCTGACAGGGGCCAAGCAGTCAAATGAAGAGACTCCGGATTGTGGTGAAGAATCCCCGATAGGGGCTGTAACACCAGATCCGCTCTTAACGGGAGAACTAACGGTTGAGCCCTTAGAAGGCTCATAAGTTCCGGAAACCAATTCCTCCTGGGCCAAAAGGGAGCTATTACAAGCACCCTCGCCCGATCTTCCCTGATTTTCCGCAAGACACGCGGAATCAGTTGGAAGGGAGGAAAGGCGAATCCCTGAAGGTTCTCCCAGCTGAGGGAGAAAGCATCGAGAGCCCATGCTCCCTGATCGCGAACACGGGAGCAATACTTCGGCAGCTGGTGATTTAGCACCGACGCAAATAGATCCACTTCCAGAGGACCTAGGCAACTGCGAATGCGGCAAAATACTTCCGGATGGAGCATCCATTCCGATGGAGGATACCTGCCCCGGGACAGAAAATCCGCAAAGCGGTTTTCCCGACCGGGGATGAAAGAGGCCACAGGTGTGATTGCCATGCGACGACACCACCTCCACAGCTGAGCTGCTAGGGCATTCAGGGCAACCGAACGAGTGCCTCCCTGCCGATTGATATATGCCGCCACGGTAACATTGTCCGTGAGAATCAGAACCGAACGACTGAGAAGTCGACTTCTGAAATGGAGCAAGGTCAACAGAACTGCCATAAACTCCAGGACAATGATATGAGGAAGAGTCCCAAGATGAGACCAATCCCCCGCAACCGTGCTGCCGTTGCAGTGTCCTCCCCACCCCAACCGAGAGGTGTCCGTCGAAAACCGATATCGACGGAAGAGGGGCAGAGAAGGACCTGCCTCGCGCGAGAAACACCTCGCTCGTCCAACAAGCAAGAATAGACTTGATCTTTACTGGTACTGGAATCCAGACCAAAAGAGAGTCTTTTCCCGGCTTGAAGAACCTGAGGAGATGTCTCTGAAAGGGTCTCATGAGGAGCCGGCAGTCCTCTAAAACATCGACTAGACTGGCTAGATAACCTAGAAACTGAAGCCACTGTCTGGCCGAGACTCTTCTGGCCAGCAAGAGCTTGCGAGCCGCAGAGACAATGGTGAGAATCCTGTCTCGACTGGGCCGAGCTAGCTGATTCCTTATGTCTAACACCGCCCCCAGAAAAACTGGGCTGCGAGTGGGGACTAACTCTGACTTTTCCCAATTTATTAGGAAACCTAAGTCTTGAGTAAGAGAGACTAGCAACGAGTCTCGTCCAACAAACGATCGCGCGACTCCGCAAGGAGAAGCCAATCGTCCAGGTAACAAAACAACCGCAGGCCGCGACGCCTCAGAAAGGCCGCTAGCACCGCTACAACTTGAGTAAAAACCCGAGGGGCCGGGCGCAGCCCGAAGGGAAGAGCCCGAAACCGGTAAGTCTCCGAGAGGAAGGAGAACCCCAGAAGATCGCGAGATGCGCGATGAATGGGAATGAGAAAGTACGCGTCCTTGAGATCTATCGAGACCGCGTAGTCTTCCCTTTTGATCAACGGAAGAATGGAGGCAAGAGTCTCCATACGAAAATGAACCGGAGGAATAAATTTGTTTATCCTCTTTAGGTTCAGTATCAAACGAAGTTTTCCCGAGCGCCTGGGAATAACAAAAGTCGGAGAAAGGGAAAAAGGACAGCCTGTGAGGTGTCCAAGTTCCTATAGCACCTCCGGGGAGCGGGGCGGACAGATCTATGAAGAATCCGTCTCGTCCGCCCGCTGCCTGAACCCAAGCAAAGTCGAACCCTGCGCGCGGGTTGACAAAAAGTCAGGGAAAGTTTAGAACAAAGCAATCGCTTCTACCCCACAAAGGGAGAGCAACTAAGGCTCTGCCTGCCCCAGCGAATCGGAGACCGAAGCTAGAGAGGCCGCTTCCAAAACTGGATCCGCCTGAAATGATCGTGACAAAGAATCACGAACAAAGGCCGAAACGGTCGGATTCACGCATGAACCGCCATAAGCCTCCTCACCCGACGGAGCCCCGAGGCTGCGAGACTAGGAGGCTCATGTGATCTCATCACAGACAAAGAAGAATAAACCATAAAAGGCTAATTAGTCTCAATGTCCGACCCAAAAAAGGGACAAGAGCAGGGGATGTGAATCCTGGTACAAGGAACCAACCCTGAGTCTGGGCAAAGCCCATCTCACACTGAACATCTCAGCTTGAGAGACCGAAGGGTTAGCTAAACCCGATGGGCAAGAGGCAGGCAAAGCCTTGCCTCTTTTAGCCCCTTCCCTAGGCTTCTGATTGGCCCAAAAAGAACCTAAGTCGAAACCCGCTTTTCAGAGCGTTTATCCGGTTTCGTTCGGATCCCCGAAGCCCTTCGGGAACACGAACCGAACCCTCCACTGAGGGACGCTCACCTCCCTTTATGGGAGAAGTGCGCTGAGGGTATTGAACCCAAAGACGCGCACCAATTACCCATATCGGCCGAGCAAGGAGATGCAACAGCCATGGGCCGGACGCCAAGGCGCCCAGACTCAGCAGAAATCCCGCTGCTTAAACCAACGCGAAGTCGAACCCTGCGCGCGGGTTGACTGAACTTCAGGGCGATATTTGGACAACAAAACAATCGCTTCCACTCCACAGAGATTGAGCGATTGAGACTCCGCCTGCCCAAGCGATTCGGGAACCGAAGCTTGAGAGGACGCATCCAAATCTGGTTCCACCCGAGTGGAATGAGACAAAGGAACGTTAACAAAGGCCTCCGCAGGCGGGTCCCCGCATGGCTCACCAACAGTCTCCTCGCCCGGCGGAGCCCCAAGGGCCGCGGGAGTAGGAGGCACATGCGAATCAGTCTCAGACAAAGAGGAATCAATCACAAAAGGTTGATTAGTCTCAAAGTCAGACCCCTGAATAGGGACAGAAGTCAGGGTTGAAGTAGCCGGTACAAAGGACCAACCCTGATTCTGAGCAAAAGCCCGCATCATGCTGAACATGTCAGCTTGAGAGGAGCTAGCTGGGTTAGCCAGGCCAGACGGGCAAGAGGCCGGCAAAGCCTTGCCACTTTTTGCCTTCTTCTTGGCCTTTTTCTTGGCTGGCTCGACAAGAGTCGTAGCCGAAACCCTTTTGTTAGAACGCTTAATCGGATTCATTCGGATCTCCGAAGCCACTTCGGAAACACGAACCGATCCCTCCGCGGAGGGACGTTCACTTCCCAAAAAGGGATTGGAGCGCTCATGGCGTAAGCCTAGAGAATCGCCCAAATCACCCATATTGGCTAAGCAAGAAGATGCAGTAGCCATGGGTTGGGAGCTAAAAGCTCCCAGTGCGTGGGCAGACCGAGATGACTCGGTATGTGCCCGATGACTACTAAAGGCATGTGAACCCACTATTGGACCGCTCGAAAGCGGCAATAGGGGAGCACTAGTAGTCACGCACTCAGGTGAAAACACCTGTTGCTCCGAAGAGCGTCCATAATTGTTAGCTCGAGCATTCCCATCAGCTGGCAACTGAGACAGCCCAGAAAGTACTCGTTCCCCCATATGGCGTTTGCCGGGGGCTAGGGTTTGTGAACCCAGACCAACATTGTTAGCTCGAGCATTCCCATTAGCTGGCAACTAAGACAGCCCAGGAAGTACTCGTTCCCCCATATGGCGTTTGCCGGGGGCTAGGGTTTGAGAACCCAGACCAACATGGACTAAGCCCGTGGGTTGCCCTGCAGTAGTGGGGCGCGTCTCCCCTAACGGATCAGAGCGAGTGAACGCTACCGTACGGGAAACAACAGCCCCCCCTCTGGTCTCAGCGACCGGGGGATTGGATTCGAGATATCCAAACCACTAGAATCTGACGTCACCCACCCCGAAACCACAGGCTTCGGAGTTGACAATCCCGATTCAGTTAACGCCACCCGTCCCGAAGCCGCAAGCTCCGAAACTGGCAAACTCTGCAAGGGAACACCACTAGACAACTTACCTTTAGCCCTCCTCCCTCCCCCGCGTACCGCTGTACTCGGGGAAGTTCTGGAAGGCCGAGTCGTCTTGCTAGACAACTCTTCGGAAGAAGCAGGTCTCCTTGACCCAGCTGCTTCTTCTTCCGAAATCATACCACTGCAATAAAACAGACAATAAAGTATACTTTTCAAATTAAGAAATACTTCAACTGAATGCAGTAAATAAAACTAAAGTTTATTTGGGAGATACGCACTAAAGAAATTTTCACAGCCTAAAAACCGTAAGAACAAACACCGAACCCGAAGGCTCGGTGACAAACGGAAACACCCGCAAACACAGAAATATCTACGTGGGGCTGACCGTGAAAGAGAAAAATAAATGCCAAGAAAGGGAATCAAAAAATCCCTTGCAATCGGCAAGAGTGACTAATAAAACACAAAGTACTATAATCTAAACGAATATAGGTACCTAAAAGTGCTTTAACTATGTGAAAAAGCGCACCAAAAAGATACTATACGACCTGATTTCAGGAGCGCTGTGACAATACGTCCTAACTCGTCGGGGGCGAGCAAGAAAGAGGAAGATGGCCGTAGCGTGTTGACGCGCGTGAGTGGCGAAGGGGACAATAGGATTACGGGGGGTGCGCACAATATTGTGACTCATGTGTGTTAAATTCTCGAAGGGGTCCCGTAGTCAAGACTACAGGCATAATAGGTAGGTATATATGATTTATTGCAGTTGCCCAAATATGTAATTCTTATTTCTAACATTGGTTCTTGTGGTTTGGATGTGTTTACTAGTATATGATATTACCATCTGTACCAGAATCCTACCTCCTTGGAGAAAATGCACAGTAACCCCTTTCAAGTTTGTTCAATGATACTCCTCAATGAATGAGAACTGTATACTTGTATATTGGCAACAAAAGTGTCTTTTTACAACTGAAGTAAGTACTTATTTGATATGCAAACTACAGTTAACTTTGCATAAGTCGATTCTGTCGGGACCACAAAAAATAGTTTGAATTATGCAAAATTTGACTTAGGGAATGTAAATAACATATATTTTGCAAAGGTTGGTAAAAAAATTGATTTGACTTAGGGAAAGTTCGACTTATGCGCCTTCGAGTTATGCAAGGTTAACTTATTATCATATAATATATTTTTTAAATATATTTTCATTCTATAACTCATTTATAAGTTTGGTCTATCTGCATAAATAATAATAATAATAATAATAATAATAATAATAATAATAATAATAAATAATAAAAAATAATAATAATAATAATAATAATAATAATAGCTGTTTCTTATATAGCGCCTAACCAGTTACAATGTAACCGACCAAAGTGCTTACAGCATTATTACCCCGGTCGCTGGATTCATTTGCGATTCTGCACATTATAGTTTCTCCACTCCTCTGGGGAGCATTCCAGCCAGTCGCCTGTTTCCAAGCGCGCACATGCTAATCCAACCACAATGACATTCGCATCCTACCGGGTACCCATTTAACACCTGGGTGGAGAGGAGCACTGTAGATGAAATGCCTTGCTCAAGGGCATAAGTGCCGTGCCGGGGTTCGAACCCACGACCTTTGCATTCCCAGTCAAGTGATTAAACCACTTGACTTCGACACCTCTGCATATTAAATGTCATCTTCTAGAAGTGATAGTGAATCTAAACCTATCATCTGCATATTCTCATTCCATTGGGAAATGAAATATGCCTTGAACTTACTTGACACCTTTGAGATTTTCTTTGACATGTCTAAGTTCAGCCAGTATTTGTGTAGCTTGTTGTTGGGTGCATGATTTAACTATCTCCTGGGCTAAGTCAGACAGGTGTTTGAATGAATGCTCTTGACCTGACACCTCTCCAATTGCTTCCTGTTAGATCAACACATCACAATATCAGCATATAGATGATAACTATGGAAAAAGCTTGTTCTTTTGTAGTACTTTCTTCATCCATAATTAATCAAAGCGAATGACAAGTACTATTTCCAAGGTCAGTCATTGGATGACTTAGAGATATTTTTTGTTGGATTCATATGAAACCTGCCAGTGATATATATGTACAACTTCTCCACTAGCAAACTTTTATCAAATAAAAGGTCATTCATGTATATCACTGACATGTTTTATAATCTTTCTGTCCTCTACTGACAGAGGTGTCCTATTAGGTTTATAGAAAAGACAGGTATAATCTTCCTTCTAAACATTTTATTATGTTTATATCTTAAAGAAACATTAACATAATCTACAAATTATAAGAGGGAAAAGTAATTTTTAAAAATCTAATGTATATACCCTATTTGCGCAATGACTGTCAAATTTTCTAACTATAACTACAACACTGTCTGTCCAGCAACATCAAAATGTGTATACACAAAAGACTAAAAATGACAAGAAGGGTAATTGGATCAGGGAGTGATATGTATGGTTGCCAAATACAATTGGCAGAAAAGAAGCGGTATTGTGGGAAGTTCTACTTGTATGCATGCCACCTTCTGTGTAAAAAAAAAGGTACAAAAAATCTAACTTACATCTAATTCCCTCAGATTGTTCAGTAATGCATGTTGTGTGCATGGGAGCACCGTCTTAAAAGTTTGTGTAGTGTGTTCAAGCCAGGCATTGACAGAGGAGAGCTTACTGTCAAACTCTTTCCACAGCTTGTCTCCTTCTGCAGTTTGCATGTACATCTGAAAGAAATAACATATTTCTTGTAGGAATAACACCAATGCATGAAAAACTGTTATTCCACTGAATATGTGCTTTTACAGTGATCCAGCTATTTATTTCACTTCTGTTGTTCTGCATTGTGAGAGAAGGGGTTGGCTGGATAACATAACATTGAGAAAAATGTAAAACAAAATATATAGTAGATTTGTAAAATCAGCACTGATTTTCTTATTTACTATATAAATCTATATACCTACCTATTATGCCTGTAGTCTTGACTACGGGACCCCTTCGAGAATTTAACACACATGAGTCACAATATTGTGCGCACCCCCCGTAATCCTATTGTCCCCTTCGCCACTCACGCGCGTCAACACGCCACGGCCATCTTCCTCTTTTGCGAGCAATCCCAAGTAGAAACATGTTGCTTGCAAGGAGCGGGGAAGGAGGGAGGGTCATAGGTAGGTATATAGATTTATATAGTAAATATTAAAGAAGATCAGTGCTGATTTTACAAATTTACTGCAATAAATCATATATACCTACCTATTATGCCAGACCAGCGCCAACTCAAAGACCGGGAGGCATGTTTCGAGCAGAAGGAAATAGGATTACACCAAAGACTACAAAGAAGACACAGCGGCCTTCAAGGTGGCTGACGCAAACAAAGCTTCACCTGCGGGAAAATCCCTAAGGTAGCAAGAAATGAAGGAATTGGGCGAACGCCAATAAGCAGCCTTCAAAATATCAACAAGCGCCACACCTTGAAACAGAGCCCAAGAAGTGCTGACACTACGAGTATCATGAGCACGAGGCTTACTGTCGGATAAAAGAGCCTCTGTGCCAGCGGCCCTAATAGCTTCAACGATCCATCTAGAGATGGAATCAAGAGAGGCAGGAGAAAAAGGCTCTCTAGTGATCAGGAACAACTGATCATCCTTACGATAAGACTTAGTCTTATCAATATACCATTTGAGAGCCCTAACAGGACACCAAACTTTGTCCTCACGCACCGAAGAAAGGTTAGAAAGCGGACAAAGAAAAATCTCAACAGGACCGGAGGCAGCTGTCTGATTCTTGGCAACGAAAGAAGCCCTAGGAATCAATCTAACACCTTTTCTCTCCCAGCGAACATGACCAGGAGTAAGACAGAGAGCATGAAGAGTACTGCGCCTCTGCCCAGAGGCAATAGCTACCAAAAAGAACGTCTTAACCGTAAGATGATGAAGCGAAGCTTCACCTAACGGTTCGAAAGGAGGTTTCGCCAAGGCCTCCGGGACCTTAGGCAGACTCCAAGACGGCACTAACTTAGAAAAAGAAGGTCGTTTCAGAAAGAACGAACGAATCAAACCACTTAGTAGCGGGGAAATGGAAATCCCCGAACCAACCGAGAAACCCGAATGAATGGCCCCGATCGCCGAACGGTAGCCTCGGATAGTAGAGATAGATCTCCCTTTGTCAAATAACGAGATTAAGAAATCCGCAATTGAACCAATAGGAGCCTTAGAAGGGGTTTGATTTCTCTCTTTGCACCAAAGGAAAAAGACCGAGAGACGGGAATTGAAAATTTCCCTAGTAGAAACCCTACAACTGGACATTAAAAAGTCCGCGGCTCTATCAGAGAGACCCCCGACTGTCTTGCAGATTCCCTGTCAGGGGCCAAGCAGTCAGATGAAGAGACTCCGGATTGTGGTGAAGAATCCCCGATAGGGGCTGTAACACCAGATCCGCTCTTAACGGGAGAACTAACGGTTGAGCCCTTAGAAGGCTCATAAGCTCCGGAAACCAATTCCTCCTGGGCCAAAAGGGAGCTATTACAAGCACCCTCGCCCGATCTTCCCTGATTTTCCGCAAGACACGCGGAATCAGTTGGAAGGGAGGAAAGGCGAATCCCTGAAGGTTCTCCCAGCTGAGGGAGAAAGCATCGAGAGCCCATGCTCCCTGATCGCGAACACGGGAGCAATACTTCGGCAGCTGGTGATTTAGCACCGACGCAAATAGATCCACTTCCAGTGGACCTAGGCAAGTGCGAATGCGGCAAAATACCTCCGGATGGAGCATCCATTCCGATGGAAGATACCTGCCCCGGGACAGAAAATCCGCAATGAGGTTTTCCCGACCTGGGATGAAAGAGGCCACGGGTGTGATTGCCATGCGACGACACCACCTCCACAGCTGAGCTGCTAGGGCATTCAGAGCAACCGAACGAGTGCCTCCCTGCCGATTGATATATGCCGCCACGGTAACATTGTCCGTGAGAATCAGAACCGAACGACTGAGAAGTCGACTTCTGAAATGGAGCAAGGTCAACAGAACTGCCATAAACTCCAGGACATTGATATGAGGAAGAGTCCCAAGATGAGACCAACCCCCCGCAACCGTGCTGCCGTTGCAGTGTCCTCCCCACCCCAACCGAGAGGCGTCCGTCGAAACCGATATCGACGGAAGAGGGACAGAGAAGAACCTGCCTCGCGCGAGAAACACCTCGCTCGTCCAACAAGCGAGAAGAGACTTGATCTCTACTGGTACTGGAATCCAGACCAAAAGAGAGTCTTTTCCCGGCTTGAAGAACCTGAGGAGATGTCTCTGAAAGGGTCTCATGAGGAGCCGGCAGTCCTCTAAAACATCGACTAGACTGGCCAGATAACCTAGAAACTGAAGCCACTGTCTGGCCGAGACTCTTCTGGCCAGCAAGAGCTTGCGAGCCGCAGAGACAATGGTGAGAATCCTGTCTCGACTGGGCCGAGCTAACTGATTCCTTATGTCTAACACCGCCCCCAGAAAAACTGGGTTGCGAGTGGGGACTAACTCTGACTTTTCCCAATTTATTAGGAAACCTAAGTCTTGAGTAAGAGAGACTAGCAAACGAGTCTCGTCCAACAAACGATCGCGCGACTCCGCAAGGAGAAGCCAATCGTCCAGGTAACAAAACAACCGCAGGCCGCGACGCCTCAGAAAGGCCGCTAGCACCGCTACAACTTGAGTAAAAACCCGAGGGGCCGGGCGCAGCCCGAAGGGAAGAGCCCGAAACCGGTAAGTCTCCGAGAGGAAGGAGAACCCCAGAAGATCGCGAGATGCGCGATGAATGGGAATGTGAAAGTACGCGTCCTTGAGATCTATCGAGACCGCGTAGTCTTCCCTTTTGATCAACGGAAGAATGGAGGCAAGAGTCTCCATACGAAAATGAACCGGAGGAATAAATTTGTTTACCCTCTTTAGGTTCAGTATCAAACGAAGTTTTCCCGAACGCTTGGGAATAACAAAAGTCGGAGAAAGGGAAAAGGACAGCCTGTGAGGTGACCGAGTTCCTATAGCACCTCCGGGGAGCGGGGCGGACAGATCTATGAAGAATCCGTCTCGTCCGCCCGCTGCCTGAACCCAAGCAAAGTCGAACCCTGCGCGCGGGTTGACTAAAAGTCAGGGAAAGTTTAGAACAAAGCAATCGCTTCTACCCCACAAAGGGAGAGCAACTAAGGCTCTGCCTGCCCCAGCGATTCGGAGACCGAAGCTTGAGAGGCCGCTTCCAAAACTGGATCCGCCTGAAATGATCGTGACAAAGAATCACGAACAAAGGCCGAAACGGTCGGATTCACGCATGAACCGCCATAAGCCTCCTCACCCGACGGAGCCCCGAGGCTGCGAGACTAGGAGGCTCATGTGATCTCATCACAGACAAAGAAGAATAAACCATAAAAGGCTAATTAGTCTCGATGTCCGACCCAAAAAAGGGACAAGAGCAGGGGATGTGAATCCTGGTACAAGGGACCAACCCTGAGTCTGGGCAAAGCCCATCTCACACTGAACATCTCAGCTTGAGAGACCGGAGGGTTAGCTAAACCCGATGGGCAAGAGGCAGGCAAAGCCTTGCCTCTTTTAGCCCCTTCCCTAGGCTTCTGATTGGCCCAAAAAGAGCCTAAGTCGAAACCCGCTTTTCAGAGCGTTTATCCGGTTTCGTTCGGATCCCCGAAGCCCTTCGGGAACACGAACCGAACCCTCCACTGAGGGACGCTCACCTCCCTTTACGGGAGAAGTGCGCTGAGGGTATTGAACCCAAAGACGCGCACCAATTACCCATATCGGCCGAGCAAGGAGATGCAACAGCCATGGGCCGGACGCCAAGGCGCCCAGACTCAGCAGAAATCCCGCTGCTTAAACCAACGCGAAGTCGAACCCTGCGCGCGGGTTGACTAAAATTCAGAGAGATATCTGGATAACAAAGCAATCACTTCCACCCCACAGAGGGCGAGCGATTGAGACTCCGCCTGCCCAAGCGATTCAAAAACGAAGCTTGAGAGGCCAGCTCCAAATCTGATTCCACCCGAGTGGAAAGAGACAAAGGAACGCTAACAAAGGCCTCAGCAGGCAGAGCCCCGCATGGTTCAACAAAAGTCTCCTCGCCCAGCGGCGCCCCAAGGGCCGCGGGAATAGGAGGCACATGCGAAACCGACTCAGACAAAGACAAATCCAACACAAAAGGCTGATTAGTCTCAAAGTCAGACCCCTGAATAGGGACAGAAGTCAGGGTTGAAGTAGCCGGTACAAAGGACCAACCCTGATTCTGAGCAAAAGCCCGCATCATGCTGAACATGTCAGCTTGAGAGGAGCTAGCTGGGTTAGCCAGGCCAGACGGGCAAGAGGCCGGCAAAGCCTTGCCACTTTTTGCCTTCTTCTTGGCCTTTTTCTTGGCTGGCTCGACAAGAGTCGTAGCCGAAACCCTTTTGTTAGAACGCTTAATCGGATTCATTCGGATCTCCGAAGCCACTTCGGAAACACGAACCGATCCCTCCGCGGAGGGACATTCACTTCCCAAAAAGGGATTGGAGCGCTCATGGCGTAAGCCTAGAGAATCGCCCAAATCACCCATATTGGCTAAGCAAGAAGATGCAGTAGCCATGGGTTGGGAGCTAAAAGCTCCCAGTGCGTGGGCAGACCGAGATGACTCGGTATGTGCCCGATGACTACTAAAGGCATGTGAACCCACTATTGGACCGCTCGAAAGCGGCAATAGGGGAGCACTAGTAGTCACGCACTCAGGTGAAAACACCTGTTGCTCCGAAGAGCGTCCATAATTGTTAGCTCGAGCATTCCCATCAGCTGGCAACTGAGACAGCCCAGAAAGTACTCGTTCCCCCATATGGCGTTTGCCGGGGGCTAGGGTTTGAGAACCCAGACCAACATGGACTAAGCCCGTGGGTTGCCCTGCAGTAGTGGGGCGCGTCTCCCCTAACGGATCAGAGCGAGTGAACGCTACCGTACGGGAAACAACAGCCCCCCCTCTGGTCTCAGCGACCGGGGGATTGGATTCGAGATATCCAAACCACTAGAATCTGACGCCACCCACCCCGAAACCACAGGCTTCGGAGTTGACAATCCCGATTCAGTTAACGCCACCCGTCCCGAAGCCGCAAGCTCCGAAACTGGCAAACTCTGCAAGGGAACACCACTAGGCAACTTACCTTTAGCCCTCCTCCCTCCCCCGCGTACCGCTGTACTCGGGGAAGTTCTGGAAGGCCGAGTCGTCTTGCTAGACAACTCTTCGGAAGAAGCAGGTCTCCTTGACCCAGCTGCTTCTTCTTCCGAATTCATACCACTGCAATAAAACAGACAATAAAGTATACTTTTCAAATTAAGAAATACTTCAACTGAATGCAGTAAATAAAACTAAAGTTTATTTGGGAGATACGCACTAAAGAAATTTTCACAGCCTAAAAACCGTAAGAACAAACACCGAACCCAAAGGCTCGGTGACAAACGGAAACACCCGCAAACACACAGAAATATCTACGTGGGGCTGACCGTGAAAGGGAAAAATAAATGCCAAGAAAAGGATATCAAAAATCCCTTGCAATCGGCAAAAGTGACTACTAAAACACACAGTACTATAATCTAAGCGAATATAGGTACCTAAAAGTGCTTTAAATGTGCGAAAAAGCGCACCTAAAAGATACTATACGACCTGATTTCAGGAGCGCTGTGACTATACGTCCTATCTCGTCGGGGGCGAGCAAGAAAGAGGAAGATGGCCGTGGCGTGTTGACGCGCGTGAGTGGCGAAGGGGACAATAGGATTACGGGGGGTGCGCACAATATTGTGACTCATGTGTGTTAAATTCTCGAAGGGGTCCCGTAGTCAAGACTACAGGCATAATAGGTAGGTATATATGATTTATTGCAGTAAATTGTTTTACTCAGATATAAATTTAAAAAGTTTTATTTTAATCTGTAGATGTACAGCAGACTCTTTTTTGTCTTAAGCTATTAGTTTCATTTAACATGTATTTCAAATGCGAGTGAAATTTAGTACTCTTTGGCTCGGAAGCTGATACATTTTTTTAAACTACTGACATACCTTGGCTTGATTGAATACATGATTCCATTTTGAGTTGAGTATGTTGAGCTGATCTTGTACTTGTTGTGACACAGCTGACTGGCATGTCTCTACTAGAAATTTTCCATGGTGATTCAAGGAACTGTGCTTTGGAGGCATCTCAATGAGGTTGGTAAAGAATGTCTACAATCATTTCAAACAGACAAGATGCAAATTGAAGATTTCTCAACTTTTCCCTCTTGATAATTTCATTGACTTACATCCAAATAATTATCACCTTGCTATCACATGATAAGCTATTTTAAAATGTATTAAAAAATTGGTCATTCATATCAGTGCCAGTTTTCAGCATCCACCAATTACTTTGTTATCAGATGAGCTATAAACTTCTCTAAAAGTTCTAAAAATACATTATAGCCATACACACAGTGGCAGATTTAGGGGCACAATGAGCCTCTGTCCTCCCTTTTTGAAACCAAAGTGGCACACCTTAAAGTCAGCAACAAAAAAGTGCCCCTTCCATTTTTTTTGACCCCAAAAGCAGCTGAAGAAAGTAACAACATTGTTGCTTTTGCTAGCTAGAAATTTTTCTGCACACATAAAAATAGTAACTGGAGAAGAGAAAGAAGATAAAGAAATGTACTACATGTTTATACATGTGCAGCATTTCAGGGAGTACAATTATCAATAGATTAATTCTTGTTCTAGGATTCATCTACCTAAATGAAAATTTATAATCTATTGTACATGATAAATTGGAGGTACATAACAAAATCATTATGAGAAAAGGGACAACTTGAAATAGCAGCCCAACTGCACTCAAATTTCAGACTACCATGTACATGAAATCATTAAAAAACAAGATGAATACAACTGCGTCTCCTATATGCCTCCACCTAAATTCAGCTCATGGCTCAAACTGTTCTTAAAATATTTTAATAACCAGAATAACGAGAAATGTGCATTGCTGGTGCCGCGCAATGCGAAATGTATCCCCCGGCACTGGCAGCGATTTGAAGGAGGGACAAAGACCCTCCCCCATCCCCTCCCTCAAACAAAAGGATGGTGTAGAAATTGCCGCCAGTGGCCCGGAATATTGTCAACACTAGGAGCAGCATTACCAAAACGATTTGTGCAGATTAGAGTATAATGCATTTTTATAGAAAATTCGGAAGAAATACATGTATGACCTCAGAGCGCACATAAGCCATCCACTAAAATATGACCTTTGATCCTATGAAAGACGGAACACTAGAGGCAGCATCACCAAAAACTGTAGAGGTGTAATCTATAATGGACCTACATACAAAATCTGAAAGAAATGAGTTAACAAATGTGTCCTCCAGAATGCATGCAACAAAAATATGACATTTGACCCTAACAACAACCTGAATATGACATTTGACTGTATAGAAAGTGGTAGAGTGGGGGTAGCATCAGCAAACAATTTAGATGTGTAGGTTTCACTAAGACACATCTTCATATAAAATTTAAAAGAAATGTGTTGAGAGATATACCAAGATACATCTCCATACAAAATTTGAAAGAAATCCATCAAGAAATGTGGCCTGCAGAGTGCACTCACGCCATGCCCTGAAGTATGACCTTTGACCCTATAAAAGACGGAACACTGGTGGCAGCATCACCAAAAACTATAGGTTTTTAGATTACACCAAGAGACACCTTCATGCAAAATTTGAACGAAATCCGTCAAGAAATGCAGAAGAGTGCAAGAAATGGAAAAATGACCTTTGACCCTATAAAGGACGGAACAATGAGGGCAGCATCACCAAACAGTAAAGATGTGTATATTATACCAAGATACACCTCCATACAAAATTTGAAAGAAATCCATCAAGAAATGTGGCCTGCAGAGTGAACTCACTCCATCCCTTGAAGTATGACCTTTGACCCTATAAAAGAGGGGACACTGGTGGCAGCATCACCAAAAACTATAGGTTTTTAGATTACACCAAGAGACACCTTCATGCAAAATTTGAACGAAATCCGTCAAGAAATGCAGAAGAGTGCACAAAAGGGAAAAATGACCTTTGACCCTATAAAGGACGGAACAATGAGGGCAGCATCACCAAAAATTAAACATGTGTAGATTATACCAAGATACATCTCCATACAAAATTTGAAAGAAATCCATCAAGAAATGTGGCCTGCAGAGTGCACTCACGCCATGCCCTGAAGTATGACCTTTGACCCTATAAAGACGGAACACTGGTGGCAGCATCACCAAACACTATAGGTTTTTAAATTACACCAAGAGACACCTTCATGCAAAATTTGAACGAAATCCGTCAAGAAATGCAGAAGAGTGCACAAAAGGGAAAAATGACCTTTGACCCTATAAAGGACGGAACAATGAGGGCAGCATCACCAAAAATTAAACATGTGTAGATTATACCAAGATACATCTCCATACAAAATTTGAAAGAAATCCATCAAGAAATGTGGCCTGCAGAGTGCACTCACGCCATGCCCTGAAGTATGACCTTTGACCCTATAAAGACGGAACACTGGGGGCAGCATCACCATAAATTATAGGGGTCCAGATTTTACCAAGATACACGTCCACAGGAAGTCTGAAATAAATTCGTCGAGAAATGTGACCGCTAGAGCGCACACAAGAATGTGACGCGGCGACGCGGCGAAACGCTGCTGAATCCAAAGTATCCACCGGCATAGTGTCGGGGGATACAATAAGATGAATGCGACTGTGTCTCCTGTATGCCTCTGCCTAAATTCAGTTGATGTTTCAAACTGTTCTTGAAATATTGTGATAACCAGAATAAAAAGCCTCTAATTACATGTTAATTGACCTCTTTGACATTTGACCTTACACTTTATAACCCAAAAGTCTAAAATCTAATCTGTCTGTAGAGGAATTTTATATTAGAGCAAACGGTGGCAATTTTTTTTTTACATTGTTTAACATTAAAATAATTTTTGTCTTGCGAGGGGCCCCTCTGAATGGAAAAAACAGATTATTGTAAACAGAAAACTTAAGATAATTGCATTTTGAAACCTTGCATTTCGCATCACTAGAGAATTATTCCTTATAACAGGCAACAAGAATTTGTAAGTTTAAGACTCCGACAAACAGGGGAAACCCTTTTCAAACTCTCTCCTCCTTCAGTATACTTTTCTCTACAAATCTGGAAATTTTGGTGAAAGTGAGATTTTTAATGTACAGTATTTTGCACCCTTCCCATTCCTAGATAAGTTCCCAGCCAGCCTTGAGCAGTTTTTGCGAGTTTGGTGAGTTTTTGACTTTTTCCGCCACATGAGGGCGCTGCTAGCACAAAAACGAGTGCATGGACCCCCCTTTTTTTTACCTTTCTCTTTCTGCAGTATATTGTTCTCTACAAATCTGGAAAATTTAACGAATCTGACAAGGATATTGAATGTACAGTAGAGTTTTTTTCAACCCATCCCATTCCTTGACAGGTTCCCAGTCAGCCATGTGCAGTTTTTGTGAGTTTTGTGGGTTTTTTACTTTTCCCGCCACATGAGGGCGCTGCTAGCATAAAAACCAGTGCATTGACTTTAATTTTTAATTATAAAATTCTTTCTAAGATACTTTCAAACAGGATACAAGAAGTTTTACCGGAAATCGTCGGCTTTGATCAGCTGGGTTATGTTAAAGATAGGAACATTGGTGAAGCATTACGAATAATAGATGACATGATCTTTCATACTTCTTTTTGTAAAGAAAGCGCTTTTTTGACAGCCATTGATTTTGAAAAGGCATTTGATTCGGTATCGCATTCATTTTTACATAGAGTATTAAAGTCATTTAATTTTGGGCCAATGTTTTGTAAATGGGTTAAGATCTTTTACACTAATACAGAAAGTTGTGTTATAAATGGATGTACATCAACAGGTTATTTTAAAGTAGAAAGAGTAAGGCAGGGAGATCCCCCTCTCCTTATTTATTTGTTTTGTGTATTGAAATTTAAGCTCATATGATAAGAAATAGTCATCAGGTTAAAGGAATTACTTTTGGAAATACAGAAATAAAACAAGTTCTGTATGCAGATGATATAACGCTTTTTATTAGAGATTTTCATTCATTTAAGGAAATTGAGCATATTTTTGAAGGATTTTTTAAAATCTCGGGATTGAAGTTGAACAATGACAAGACATTTATTCCCTTATAATTGGGGGAGATTTCAATATAACTATGAATTATAATTTAGATTATATGGGGGCGAGTAATATTTCAAATAGCAAATATAGAGACTTGTTGGGAGAGTTTCTTGATAAGTTTGATTTAATCGATGTTTGGCGTAAGCATCATCCTAATAAAAGAAAATTTACCTTTAGACAGAAGCAGCCATTGGTGCAGAGCAGATTAGATTATATTTTTATATCATCAAAATTAGAAAAAGCCGTAAGGAAATCCGAAATTCTGCCCTCTATCACTCCTGATCACGCTGGTGTTAGAGTAGAAGTTACAAATTTGGTCGATAATTTCATTTTTGGTAAATCATATTGGAAGTTCCATAGTAGTCTATGTTATGACAAGGATTTTGTCGATGGGGTAAAAAATAAGATTATTGAAATAGAGGAAACGTGGCTGGGTCAAATAAATAGTAAAATCAAATTTTGGGATTTTATGAAAATGAAACTACGGGAATATATTATGAAGTTTTCCCGTGAAAAAGCAAAACTTAGGAAAGCAAAAGTTGAAACATTGGAAAAAGAAATTAAAGACTTAGAATTACGATTGACGTTTAATTTCCAAAATAATTTTCAGGAAGAACTAGACTTGAAAAAAAAATGAACTGGAAAAGCTTTTTGACTACTCTCGTCAAGGCTTAAAGGTACGATCGAGGGCAGAATGGTCTGAAGAAGGAGAAAGAAATTCTCAATTTTTTGAACAATTATTAAAGAGTCAAATAAAAGAAAAAGTGTGATCAAGGAAATATATAATAGCAATAATGAGGTGATACGTGATAGGAAAGAGATTTTAAAGATCATTGGGGAGTTTTATAAGAATTTATATTAATGTCAAGATAAGGACATAACAGAAGATATGTATAATATGTGTTTAAGCGAACTGCCCAAACTAAGCGAAGAAAATAAAGCATTTTGTGAAGGCCATATAACATTCGAAGAATGCTATCAAGCTGTTAAGGAAATGAAATGGAATAAGTCACCAGGCAATGATGGCTTTACATCTGAATTCTATTATACATTTTGGCCAATCTTGGGGAAGTATATAGTGGAAGCATTTAATGAGAGTTTCGAAACTGAGGTGTTATCCAATTCACAGAGACAGGGAGTCATTACACTTATTGAGAAAGAGGGAAAAGATCCTTTGTATATGAAAAACTGTAGGCCAATAACTCTTCTAAATCTTGACTATAAGATTCTGTCAAAAGTGTTGGCTAAAAGGGTAAAAGGGGTTTTAGGAGATATTTGTAAAATCAGCACTGATTTTCTTATTTACTATATAAATCTATATACCTACCTATTATGCCTGTAGTCTTGACTACGGGACCCCTTCGAGAATTTAACACACATGAGTCACAATATTGTGCGCACCCCCCGTAATCCTATTGTCCCCTTCGCCACTCACGCGCGTCAACACGCTACGGCCATCTTCCTCTTTTGCGAGCAATCTCAGTAGAAACATGTTGCTTGCAAGGTGAGGGGAAGGAGGGAGGGTCATAGGTAGGTATATAGATTTATATAGTAAATAAGAAAATCAGTGCTGATTTTACAAATTTACTGCAATAAATCATATATACCTACCTATTATGCCAGACCAGCGCCAACTCAAAGACCGGGAGGCATGTTTCGAGCAGAAGGGAATAGGATTACACCAAAGACTACAAAGAAGACACAGCGGCCTTCAAGGTGGCTGACGCAAACAAAGCTTCACCTGCGGGAACATCCCTAAGGTAGCAAGAAATGAAGGAATTGGGCGAACGCCAATAAGCAGCCTTCAAAATATCAACAAGCGCCACACCTTGAAACAGAGCCCAAGAAGTGCTGACACTACGAGTATCATGAGCACGAGGCTTACTGTCGGATAAAAGAGCCTCTGTGCCAGTGGCCCTAATAGCTTCAACGATCCATCTAGAGATGGAATCAAGAGAGGCAGGAGAAAAAGGCTCTCTAGTGATCAGGAACAACTGATCATCCTTACGATAAGACTTAGTCTTATCAAAATACCATTTGAGAGCCCTTACAGGACACCAAACTTTGTCCTCACGCACCGAAGAAAAGTTAGAAAGCGGACAAAGAAAAATCTCAACAGGGCCAGAGGCAGCTGTCTGATTCTTGGCAACAAAAGAAGCCCTAGGAATCAATCTAACGCCTTTTCTCTCCCAGCGAACATGACCAGGAGTAAGACAGAGAGCATGAAGAGTACTGCGCCTCTGCCCAGAGGCAATAGCTACCAAAAAGAGCGTCTTAACAGTAAGATGATGAAGCGAAGCTTCACCTAACGGTTCGAAAGGAGATTTCGCCAAGGCCTCCGGGACCTTAGGCAGACTCCAAGACGGCACTAACTTAGAAAAAGAAGGTCGTTTCAGAAAGAACGAACGAATCAAACCACTTAGTAGCGGGGAATTGGAAATCCCCGAACCAACCGAGAAACCCGAATGAATGGCCCCGATCGCCGAACGGTAGCCTCGGATAGTAGAGATAGATCTCCCTTTGTCAAATAACGAGATTAAGAAATCCGCAATTGAACCAATAGGAGCCTTAGATGGGGTTTGATTACTCTCTTTGCACCAAAGGAAAAAGACCGAGAGACGGGAATTGTAAATTTCCCTAGCAGAAACCCTACGACTGGACATTAAAAAGTCCGCGGCTCTATCAGAGAGACCCCCGACTGTCTTGCAGATTCCCTGACAGGGGCCAAGCAGTCAAATGAAGAGACTCCGGACTGTGGTGAAAAATCCCCGATAGGGGCTGTAACACCAGATCCGCTCTTAACAGGAGAACGAACGGTTGAGCCCTTAAGAGGCTCATAAGTTCTGGAAACCAATTCCTCCTGGGCCAAAAGGGAGCTATTACGAGCACCTGCGCCCGATCTTCCCTGATTTTCCGCAAGACACGCGGAATCAGTTGGAAGGGAGGAAAGGTGAATCCCTGAAGGTTCTCCCAGCTGAGGGAGAAAGCATCGAGAGCCCATGCTCCCTGATCGCGAACACGGGAGCAATACTTCGGCAGCTGGTGATTTAGCACCGACGCAAATAGATCCACTTCCAGTGGACCTAGGCAACTGCGAATGCGGCAAAATACCTCCGGATGGAGCGTCCATTCCGATGGAAGATACCTGCCCCGAGACAGAAAATCCGCAATGAGGTTTTCCCGACCGGGGATGAAAGAGGCCACGGGTGTGATTGCCATGCGACGACACCACCTCCACAGCTGAGCTGCTAGGGCATTCAGGGCAACCGTACGAGTGCCTCCCTGCCGATTGATATATGCCGCCACAGTAACATTGTCCGTGAGAATCAGAACCGAACGACTGAGAAGTCGACTTCTGAAATGGAGCAAGGTCAACAGAACTGCCATAAACTCCAGGACATTGATATGAGGAAGAGTCCCAAGATGAGACCAATCCCCCGCAACCGTGCTGCCGTTGCAGTGTCCTCCCCACCCCAACCGATATCGACGGAAGAGGGGCAGAGAAGGACCTGCCTCGCGCGAGAAACACCTCGCTCGTCCAACAAGAGAGAAGAAACTTGAACCTTACTGGTACTGGAATCCAGACCAAAAGAGAGTCTTTTCCCGGCTTGAAGAACCTGAGGAGATGTCTCTGAAAGGGTCTCATGAGGAGCCGGCAGTCCTCTAAAACATCGACTAGACTGGCTAGATAACCTAGAAACTGAAGCCACTGTCTGGCCGAGACTCTTCTGGCCAGCAAGAGCTTGCGAGCCGCAGAGACAAAGGTGAGAATCCTGTCTCGACTGGGCCGAGCCAACTGATTCCTTATGTCTAACACCGCCCCCAGAAAAAACTGGGCTGCGAGTGGGAACTAACTCTTACTTTTCCCAATTTATTAGGAAACCTAAGTCTTGAGTAAGATTGACGAGCAAACTAGTCTCGTCCAACAAACAATCGCGCAACTCCGCTAGGAGAAGCCAATCGTCCAGGTAGCAAAAAATAGCCGAAGGCCGCATCGCCTCAGAGAGGCTGCCAGCACGGCTACCACCTGAGTAAGAACCCGAGGGACTGGGCACAGCCCGAAGGGAAGAGTGCGAAAACGATAAGTCTCTGAGAGGAAGAAAAACCCCAGAAGATCGCGGAAAGCGCGATGAACGGGAAAGTGGAAATACGCATCTTCGAAACTATCAAGACCGCGTAGTCCTTCCTCTTGATCAACAGGAGAATGGAGGCGAGAGTCTCCATCCAAAAAAGTACTGAAGTTTTCCCAAGCGCTTGGGAATAACAAAAGTCGGAGAAAGGGAAAAAGACAGCCTGTGAGGTGATCGAGTTCCTATAGCACCTCCGGGGAGCGGGGCGGACAGATCTATGAAGAATCCGTCTCGTCCGTCAAAGAGAACAAAAGCGTCCGCGGAGATGGCCTCCCAAGCGGGGAGAAAGGAACGAAGACAGCCACCAACCAATACTCTGCGACGGTACATGACCGAGGCAGCTGCAGTGGAAAACTATGACTACTGCAAACCAAACATGACGCTCAAAAGAAGCACCGCTTCAATGCATCCAAAATCCAGCTAGAAATCCTCCGCAAGAGAAAAACGCTCGGAGGAATCCCGCTGCCTGAACCCAAGCAAAGTCGAACCCTGCGCGCGGGTTGACTAAAATTCAGAGAGATATCTGGATAACAAAGCAACCGCTTCCACCCCACAGAGGGCGAGCGATTGAGACTCCGCCTGCCCAAGCGATTCAAAAACGAAGCTTGAGAGGCCAGCCCCAAATCTGATTCCACCCGAGTGGAAAGAGACAAAGGAACGCTAACAAAGGCCTCAGCAGGCAGAGCCCCGCATGGTTCAACGAAAGTCTCCTCGCCCAGCGGCGCCCCAAGGGCCGCGGGAATAGGAGGCACATGCCAAACCGACTCAGACAAAGACAAATCCAACACAAAAGGCTGATTAGTCTCAAAGTCAGACCCCTGAATAGGGACAGAAGTCAGGGTTGAAGTAGCCGGTACAAAGGACCAACCCTGATTCTGAGCAAAAGCCCGCATCATGCTGAACATGTCAGCTTGAGAGGAGCTAGCTGGGTTAGCCAGGCCAGACGGGCAAGAGGCCGGCAAAGCCTTGCCACTTTTTGCCTACTTCTTGGCCTTTTTCTTGGCTGGCTCGACAAGAGTCGTAGCCTAAACCCTTTTGTTAGAACGCTTAATCGGATTCATTCGGATCTCCGAAACCACTTCGGAAACACGAACCGATCCCTCCGCGGAGGGACGTTCACTTCCCAAAAATGGATTGGAGCGCTCATGGCGTAAGCCTAGAGAATCGCCCAAATCACCCATATTGGCTAAGCAAGAAGATGCAGTAGCCATGGGTTGGGAGCTAAAAGCTCCCAGTGCGTGGGCAGACCGAGATGACTCGGTTTGTGCCCGATGACTACTAAAGGCGTGTGAACCCGCTATTGGACCGCTCGAAAGCAGCAATAGGGGAGCACTAGTAGTCACGCACTCAGGTGAAAACACCTGTTGCTCCGAAGAGCGTCCATAATTGTTAGCTCGAGCATTCCCATCAGCTGGCAACTGAGACAGCCCAGAAAGTACTCGTTCCCCCATATGGCGTTTGCCGGGGGCTAGGGTTTGAGAACCCAGACCAACATGGACTAAGCCCGTGGGTTGCCCTGCAGTAGTGGGGCGCGTCTCCCCTAACGGATCAGAGCGAGTGAACGCTACCGTACGGGAAACAACAGCCCCCCCCCTTCTGGTCTCAGCGACCGGGGGATTGGATTCGTTAGATATCCAAACCACTAGAATCTGACGCCACCCACCCCGAAACCACGGGCTTCGGAGTTGACAATCCCGATTCAGTTAACGCCACCCGTCCCGAAGCCGCAAGCTCCGAAACTGGCAAACTCTGCAAGGAAACACCACTAGGCAACTTACCCTTAGCCCTCCTCCCTCCCCCATGTACCGAAGTACTCGGGAGAGTTCTGGAAGGCCGAGTCGTCTTGCTAGACGACTCTTCGGAAGAAGCAGGTCTCCGTGACCTAGCTGCTGCTTCTTCCGAATTCATACCACTGCAATAAAACAGACAAAAAAGTATACTTTCGAAATAAGAAATACTTCAACTGAATGCAGTAAAATAAGAGTAAAATTTATTTGAGAGATACGCACAAAAGATTTTCACAGCCAAAAAACCGTAAGAACAAACACCGAACCCAAAGGCTCGGTGACAAACGGAAACACCCGCAAACACACAGAAATATCTACGTGGGGCTGACCGTGAAAGGGAAAAATAAATGCCAAGAAAAGGATATCAAAAATCCCTTGCAATCGGCAAAAGTGACTACTAAAACACACAGTACTATTATCTAAGCGAATATATGTACCTAAAAGTGCTTTAAATGTGCGAAAAAGCGCACCTAAAAGATACTATACGACCTGATTTCAGGAGCGCTGTGACTATACGTCCTATCTCGTCGGGGGCGAGCAAGAAAGAGGAAGATGGCCGTAGCGTGTTGACGCGCGTGAGTGGCGAAGGGGACAATAGGATTACGGGGGGTGCGCACAATATTGTGACTCATGTGTGTTAAATTCTCGAAGGGGTCCCGTAGTCAAGACTACAGGCATAATAGGTAGGTATATATGATTTATTGCAGTAAATCATTCATTACGATCAGGTGGGCTATGTTAAAGAGAGAAATATTGGAGAGGCAGTGCGTTTAATAGATGATGTATTTTTTCAGTCATTGTATCAACCTGTAGGTTTTCTTATCGCTGTAGATTTTGAAAAAGCATTTGACTGTATTTCACATAGACTACTGTTCAAAGCATTGGAATCTTTTGGGTTCGGTAATGTATTGTGCTCTTGGGTTAAAATTCTTTATAATGATGTTAGTAGCTGCGTGATGAACGGGGGACACTCAACTGGATACTTTAAAGTTAAAAGAGGGGTAAGACAAGGGGACTCTTTGTCCCCCTATTTATTTATAATAGCTATTGAGCTGCTTGCTCATTATATCCGAAAGGACCCTTGTATTGAAGGAATTCGGTTTGATACGCCGATGATATAACATTGTTTCTTAAAGATATGAAGTCAATTGATATAGTGAAGAAAGTCTTCGAAGACTTTGAGAAATTAAGTGGATTAAAAATAAATATGGATAAGACAAATTTTATCTGGTTGGGGGAAGCGACTGATATGCCCGGTTTACCTTTTTTGGGACATAGAGTACAAGACATAAAAATCCTAGGAGTTTATTTTTCACGTAATTCGAAAATAAAAGATGATTTAAACTACAAAGAGATATTAAGTAAAATAAAAAGATTAATAGGTTGGTGGAGCCAACAAGATCTTACGACGTACGGCAAAATCAAATTATTGAAAATGTATGTATATTCAAAATTAAATTACGTTTCTTCTCTGATATCTGTTCCACATATAGTATCCTTGAAGAAATTGAAAAAATTTCCTTTAGTTTCATTTGGGGTGGGAAAGATAGAATAAAAAGGAAAATATTATATCAAGATTATTCTGCAGGGGGGCTTCGGGTAACTGACTACAAAACTTTTATTAAGACTCAAAGAATAATGTGGATCAAACGGCTGTTGTACGGTGAAAACAAACATTTGATTACTTTTTTAGATCGATTGGAGGTCGAAATATATTTCTTTGTAATTATGATATGAAGAAAATGAATTTAAATGGTATTCCCATGTTTTATTTAGATATGTTAAAAGCATGGCAAGATATAGATGAATGTAGACACTTCGAAAAGAACAAGGTCAATCCGATAATTTTTAACAATAGAAGTATTTGTTTTCGAAATAAAATGATCTTTGATGCTGATCTTTTTTATAAAGGAATATTTAAAGCATCAGATATAACCGTTGGAGGTAATTTTAAACCAATCTCTTATTTTTATAACTTAGGTTTTACCACCGACAGCCTGATCAGGATTCAAAAAATATTTTCAGTCATTGAACAGGAATGGATACAGAGTGATTTTATACATGTGGATACTGAACATTTTCAAATAGATCTGAAGATCTTTGGTCATATACAAAAATTTAGCGATTTAAAGTCTGTACGGTTATATAATCACTTTATTGAACAATTTCAAAGAGAGTATACATTAAAGGTTACGGATGGAAATGTTCAACATGATTTTGGAACTGGGATGTTAAAAGAAATATTTACAAGACTGAAAAATGCATTTGTTATTAATAAACAAAGGGAGTTTCAATACAAATTATTGCATGGGGCTATATATACGAAACAAAGACTCTTTCAATTTGGTTTCGAGTTGGATAATCTATGTTCCTTTTGTAAAAATCAAGTTGAAACATACCAACATTTGTTTTCAGAATGTCCTAAAGTTAAACAATTATGGCAGGACATTAGTAAAAAGCTGCATCTAAGAGAAATTAATATAAATGATTGGAAATAATTCATTTTTATGGGACTATCGGGTAAAACGGTACGAATATATTTACTAAATTGTGTAATTTTTCTTGTCAAATACATAATTTTTTCTTCAAGAAAACAAGGCGAGCTGCCATCTCTACGGAAAACAGTTACTTGGATAAAAATATAAGATAGCCAACAAAAAGGGGAAATTGGGGGTACACTTAAGGAAATGGGAACAGATTGATGCGTTTCTTTGATTTTGTTTTCGTTTGCTTTTGTGTTGTTGTTTTTTTGTTTGTTTGTTAAGTTTTGTTTTGTTTGTTTGCTTTTCTTATGTACTCATTACGGACAGGCAAACCGGAACTGGATGCATGCATGGGTGTTCGTATGTTGAGGGAGGGAGAAGGGGGGGGGGGTGCGAGCAGTGGGAGTGAGAATGAGTGTGTGTGTGTGTGATTGGTAGGAGAATGGTGAGGGGGAAGGGTTGGGTGGATGAGATGAGTGTGTAAGGGTGAGTTTGGGTGGGCCATGTATATCTTCCTCTAAGATTTTTAAATCTTTTTTAAATAAAGAATCGTTTCAAGAAATCATGTATAATTGATATTTTTTTTTTCTAAATGCATGTTCAATGATCGATATATTGTATTTGTTTTCTTTCTAAAAAAAAAGGAGCCTTTGTTCTGTTATTCCGATTTTAAGAAGACCTCATATTGTTTAAAAGTATAATTGGTCTATGTAAACTCTGTTCTTTAGTTCCTTTTTGTCTGAATATTATATACACTCTATTATGATTTAATGTGATATTAATGTATCTTTCAAGACGAAGGAATAATATATTACTTGAAAGAAAAAGCTCTTTATTATTACTATAATATATTATATGAAAGAAAATAGTTATATATCTATGTCCAACGATTGATGCATTGTATTTTCTTTTCATCGAAAAATAATTATTTTATATGTGACTTATCATGATTGTTTCTTGAAATGTAATATTGTTCTGGAGAGCAAGCAATAAAATATTATTCAAAACAAAAAAAAATTGACTCCCATTTTTAAACTTTCTCATCCTTTGTGAGTTTGTGACTTTTCCCGCCACATGAGGGCCCTGCTGGCACAAAAACGAGTGCATGGACGTTCTTAAGTAGCAATAGATTAAGAACATGTACTAAGGGATTAACAATTGAAGATATTACACCCTTTAAAATGAAATTATTAATATCATCATAGCCGGGACTCTTTTTGTTGTTCAAACTAGATACAATATCAATGATATCTTCTTTGACTATAGGAGTGAAGAAAATAAAATTGGGATTAGGTGTGCCTAGGTATTCAGAAAAATGTTTGGCTGGAGGAGAAATACATTCAGCTAAGTTTACTCCTATAGAAGAAAAATAGTTTTTGAAAGTATTGGCTACATTTTCAGGATCTTCGACAATATCAACATTATACCTAATTTTAGTTATATCTTATTTGTTATTGGATAAAATATTATCAATTTGTAAAATCAGCACTGATTTTCTTATTTACTAGATAAATCTATATACCTACCTATTATGCTAGTCACTTGATTACGCTAACCCGTTCGAGAACTTAACACAAATGCGTCACAATATTGTGCGCACCCCCCGTAATCCTATTGTTCTCCCGTTCGCCACTCACCCGCAGCAATACGCAACGGCCATCTTCCTCTTTTGCGAGCAACCCCAAGTAGTAAAACATGTTGCTTGCAAGGCGAGGGGAAGGAGGGAGGGTCATAGGTAGGTATACAGATTTATCTAGTAAATAAGAAAATCAGGTCTGATTTTACAAATTTACTGCAATAAATCATATATACCTACCTATTATGCTAGACTAGCACCCATTCAAAAACCGGGTGGCATGTTTTAAGTGAAGAAGAGAACAGGATTACAAAGAAGACACAGCCACCTTCAGGGAAGCTGACGCAAAAATTGCCTCTCCTGCAGGGGCGTCCCTAAGGTAGCAAGAAATGAAGGAATTGGGCAAACGCCAAAAGGCAGCCCTCAAACTACGAGTGTCATGAGCATGGGGCTTACTATCTGAGAGAGCCTCTGGGCCGGCGGCCCGGATAGCTTCGACAATCCATCTAGAAATGGAATCAAGAGAAGCAGGAGAAAAGGGCTCTCGAGTGATCAGGAACAACTGATCATCTTTGCGACGTGTCTTAGTCTTATCAATATACCATTTGAGAGCTCTAACCAAGCATGGAAGGCTTCTAACCTCAAGTTGTAAACAGCTCGGGTAGATTCTCTTCTACTCTGGACTATGAACTGGGAGGCTCTCTCTGAGAGTCCTGCAGTCCTCGCATCCTCCCCGACAGAGGCCAGGCGGACAAAAGCAGAGCCGCTGGACGAAGGTGGAGGATCCCCGATAGGGGCTGAGCTATGAGGTCTGCTCTCCGTGAAGGGAGAGTGGCCGACCGTCCAGCTGAGACAGAAGAAAGAGGAAAACAAGGTCTCCTCGGCCTGCAAGGTGCTATCAGCAGAACCCACGCCCAATCCTCCTGAATTTTCCCCAGTAGCTGAGGAATTAAGGAGACCGGCGGAAAGGCGTAACCCCGGATGTTCCCCTACTGAAGGGAGAACGCATCAAGGGCCCAAGCTTCCGGAGCTCGCACTCGAGGCGACCTAGAAGGACCCAGACCGAACTGAGGTAAACAAAGACCTCTGGATTCAGTGTCCACTCGGAGGGAAGGCACATGCCCCAGGACAGAAAATCTGCAATCAGATTGTCCTGGCCGGGAGCATAAGAGGCGATCGGAATTACTCGGTGAGACCGACACCACCTCCATAGCTTGGCGGTCAGATCGTTCAGAGTAGCGGAACGAGTCCTGCCTTGTCGGTTGATGTAGGCAGCAACAGAGGTGTTGTCCGTCAAATCAGGACGGAGCGACCTACAATCATGTTCCCGAAAGACGGGAGACATGAAGACTGCCATCAATTCCACTGACGTGAGGCAAGGTGCACAGGTGTGACCGTACACGAGGTAGACGGGAAAGACGGGAAAGACGGGAGACATGAAGACTGCCATCAATTCCATTGACGTGAGGCAAGGTGCACAGGTGTGACCAGTCCCCCCGAGACCACCTGGTCCGAACAATGGCCGCCCCACCCCAGAAGTGCGGCATCCGTCTAGATGGTGACTGATGGAAGGGGCGTGCGAAGAGACTTGCCTTGAAGAAGGAACAACTCTTTCGGCCAGGGGATAAGCAGGCGTTTGATTTCCTTGGTGAGAGGAATCCACACCTTGCGAGAGTCTACGCTGGGCTTGAAAAACTTCAGAGATGAAGTTGGAATGGCCTCATATGAAGCCGACAGTCTTGGAGGACGTCCACAAGGCTCGATAAGTGGCCCAAGAATTGGAGCCATCGGCCCTGCCCGAACTCGACGTAAGAGACAAAGAGATCGAGCTAGTAAGACAATCGCTTGAACCCTCTCCCGACTGGGGCGGGCAACTTGGTTCACGATGTCTATTTCCTCACCCAGGTAAATGGGCCTGCGGGTAGGAGTCAACTCCGACTTGTCCCAGTCGACTATGAACCCTACTCTCAGTGAGTACTGAGAAGTAGGACCATGTGATACTGAAGGTCGGACACAGAGCTCGCCACCAGGAACCAGTCGTCCAGATAAGTGAAAAGTCTCGGACCGCGATCCTGAGGAAAGCGGCTAGGGCAGAGACTACTCGAGTAAAACTCGAGGTGCCGGTTTCAGGCCGAAAGGTAAGGCTTTGAACCGGAAAGTTTCGCCTTGAAGGTAAAACCTAGTAGGTCCCTTGGAGAAGGGTGTATCGTAAGTGAAAAGTCTCATACCGCGATACCTGAGGAAAGCGGCTAGGGCAGAGACTACTCAAGTAAAAACTCGAGGTGAGGGTTTCAGGCCGAAAGGTAAGGCTCTGAACCGGAAAGTTTCGCCTTGAAAGGTGAAACCTAGCATGTATCGGTACATGAAAGTAAGCATCTTTCAAGTTCACCGAAATGACCATGTCTGATGGCGATAGCCGGAAGAATCGAGGCCAAGGTTTCCAAGCGGAAACGCTCCCTAGGTATGAAGGTATTCATGACCTTCATCTCCAGATCAATCTGAGTTTCCCCGAGCTTTCGGGAAATACAAGGATAGGGGAGAGACACAGATGAGGGTGTCTTGTACCCTTTCAATCGCGCCCTTTTCCAGCAGCTCTTGAATCTCTGTGGAGATGTGCTCTAGAAAAGGGGGCGAGAGTGTAGGAGGGTTGCGGCGGAAGGCTCCGTGTGGGAGGGGCTCTGCGAGCTTTATGCAGAAGCCTCCTCGCATGAAGGAGAGCACGAACTTGTCAGTAATTTCTTCCCAGGCGGGAAGAAGTACTGAAGACGGCCTCCAACCCTCTCCTCCAACGCTCGGTCATCAACTCTCGCCGCGAATCGTGGGCCGAATCACGGCCCCGAGCGCGACCTCGGGCCTTCTTCCTACCACGAGGAGAAGGCTCCGCCTTGGCTCCAAACGAACGTGGAACACTGGGCTGAACTAGCGGTGCACGAGTGGGCTGATAGCCGGAAGTGACACCGCGTCTAGGAGGTGGAACGTTAGCCTGAGCCTGTGACTTCGGAGCCGAGGACTTAAGGCGTTTGGAAGTTCCGCCGCCTGCTTGCATGATTCAACTTCAAGTTGGATCACCTCAGTCACCCTACCTCCAAAGAGGTGTTGACCGGAGTGGGGAACACTGACCAACAGGGCAGTTATGTCCCTCTAACAACAGAATGTCCGAATCAGACATCTGGAGTTCCTGGCCCCTAGCCCGAAGGGAAAGGAGCGTACCCAAGTAGGTAGTCAGTCTCAGGCCAGACCTGGAATGGACTTCCATCAGGTTCGGGAACTTCTCCGCTTTGGTGTAACTTGTACTGTAAGTTGACAACAAGCCTTCCACCTCATGTATGAGGTCACTGGAACAAGACTTTCTTGTAAAGAATCGAGAGTGTCTTGCTGGGAGAAGGTGAAATCCTTGGCCAAGGGACGAGCCTTACCAAGAAGGGAAGGAGGCTGAGAAGCAAAGTCATTGTAGACTCGCTTAAAGCCCTCCGTAGGAGGGATGCCCTTGGAGGGACGCTCACCTTTAAAAAAGGAGAGACGGATGTCCCGAATCGACCCGACACGGCAAAAAGTGTCGGGAAGATATTTCTCCAGCAGGGCTTGAGTATCTACCGCCAGGGACCGAAAGGTCTGGGGCGTAACCTCAGCCTGTGAAGAGGCATCATCCTCCGAGAATCCAGACTGCGAAGCCTGATCCCAAGAAGGGCGGTTTAGGCAGTCCCAGGATTCTTCCCCAGGCGGAGCACCAAGTGCCGCTGGAAGGGGAGCAGCCCCGACCGGACGATCAAAGCTGAACGTGGTCGGGAGACGCCCGAAGAGGGGCGGCAAGACTCATGTGTGTTGGAACCCAACAGCACTGAGCCGGATACCTGAGCAGAAGAACCGGATCCCAATCCACTGAAACAGTGGTGGATAACCAAGGGAAACCAGCGTTCCAAGCCGGATAACCGGTAAAACCGGATCCGGAAACCGGAAAACCGGTATCCGAACCGGAACCGGTATCCAAACGGGATCCGGCCCTGGGAGGGTACAGGTATCCCCCCTTCCCCCAGGGGGGGAGGGGTTGGAGTCAGGGGGGTACGGACATAGAGTCCGACTAACCACTCTTCTCCACAATGATCTTCAGATAATTCAGAAGTGCATGGGAGACGCCCTGACACAGTTGGTGAAGACTCGGTCAATGTCGAGGGGAGAGAGTCTGCCCTGCCGGCCGGCTGGGCAGGACCCTGGCGCTTACGTTTCTTGGGCAGGCGAGCATGATTACCACTCCCTTTACCCTTATGAAACGGGCGCCGCTTCCGTAGTAAGCCCTGCACTGGGTACGCTAGGAAGATCACGACTCCGTTTACTCTTACCCGCCTTGCTTGGATTAGAAGCGTGCGGAGAGACATAAGGAACCGACCCCTGAGTGAACACATCTATGGCTAGAGAGCGAGAAGTGTCACTCGAGCGAGACGAACTGCGGGCTGGGGTACTGCCCGCAGTTTTATCGGCGAGAGGTATTGGCCTAGTGAGGCACTCACTCTCCCCGTTATACAAGTCTCTATTCCCGAGAGAGGTATTGGCCTAGTGCGGCACTCGCTCTCCCGGTTTATCCCGCATGAGTTGGTCGTCAAAACAGACGACGAACTCATCACGGGGCGAGCCGTACACGAGGTAGGCCCTAACTTACCTTAGTCGAAGCTCCGGGGAAGATAACATTGGTGCGAGATGAATTTCTCGCAGCCAACCCTCCCAAGGCTAGGCGAGTCCCCTTATATTTACTGGGGAACACCAGCCGTAAGAGACGGAGACTTCGACATGGCTGAAAATAAAGACAAGCAACAAATATAGAACTATATATAAGGTAATAAAAAATATTATTATTACAAACAAATATAGAACTATATATAAGGTAACAACCAACTCACAATACGGAGTGGGAATAAACTCCTATTACAGAGAAAACAACGTTCTGATAAAACCGCTTGTCTAAGCGCGTTGAATCAACCACCTACAGACACGGGGGAAGAGCCTGAAACAGTGTACTAGTACACCGTCTGTGAGTAATGCCCAGAAGGGGAAGAAAAACGGCAAAATAATTTGATTAAAATACCGTGAAGGAGGTTGACTCAGGAATATTCGATACACCAAAATGAGTGTGAAAACTTGGTGAACGGGATTTTTATTGCGAATAGCAACCAAAAATGCTTTTGGAGGTAAAAATCTCGCAATTTAGGCTAAGACTTAGCTCATAGATGTCACTTCTCTGACGGGCGAGAAAGGAAGAGGAAGAGCATGGCGGCTGTGCGATCATATAGGTGGACGGGGAGAGCGTGGACGGGGAGAGCGTGGACGGGGAGAGCGCGCGCGCGGGCAGGGGCATGCGCGTTTCTGACTTAGTTTTTCTCGATTGACGGCATAGTTTGGGAAACTAGCAAATAGGTAGATACATTGATTTATTGCTGTAAATAAGAAAATCAGTGCTGATTTTACAAATTTACTGCAATAAATCATATATACCTACCTACATGTATTATGCTAGACTAGCACCCATTCAAACTGGGTGGCATGTTTTAAGTGAAGAAGGGAACAGGATTACAAAGAAGACACCGCCGCCTTCAAGCTGGCTGATGCAAATAATTCCTCACCTGCAGGGATATCCCTGAGGTAGCAAGAAATGAAGGAATTGGGCGAACGCCAAAAGGCAGCCCTCAAAATATCATTAAGCGTCACGCCTTGAAAGAGGGCCCAAGAAGTGATAAGAGAGCCTCTGGGCCAGCGGCCCGAATAGTTTCAACAATCCATCTAGAAATGGAATCGAGAGAAGCAGGAGAAAAGGGCTCTCGAGTGATCAGAAACAACTGATCATCTTTGCGACGTGTCTTAGTCTTATCAATGTACCATTTAAGAGCTCTAACAGGACACCAAACCTTGTCCTCGCGCACTGACGAGAAGTCAGATAGTGGACAAAGAAAAACTTCAACAGGGCCAGAAGAAGCCGTCTGGTTCTTGGCAATGAAGGAAGAAACAGCGGGGAATTAGAAATCCCCAAACCATCCGGAAACCCCGAATGAATGGCACCGATCGCAGACCGGTAGCCTCGGATAGTAGAGATAGACCTTCCTTTGTCAAACAGCAAGATTAGAAAATCCGCAATTGAACCAATAGGAGCCTTAGACAGGGTTTGATCCTGTGCCTTACACCATTGAGAAAAGGTTGAAAGACGGGAATTATAAATTTCCCTAGTAGAGACTCTTCGACTGGACATTTCTTTCAGAAAGACCGGACTGTCTCACAGATTCCCCGATAGGGGCCATGCAGTCAAATGAAGGGACGCTGGACTGTGGTGAAGAATCCCCGAAAGGGGTTGCGACACCAAATCCGGTCTCAACGGAAGAAGAAACGGTTGAGCCACCAGAAGGCTCACTAACTCTGGGAACCAATTCCTTCAGGGCCAAAAGGGAGCTATTACAACAACGGACAGACCAGCCGACGACGCCGACTCAAAAATGGGGTACCCCAAGGTTCAGTGCTGGCTCCCACACTGTTTAACATCTACCTCAGTGACCTCCCCCCTACTTCCTCATCCAAGTATGCATATGCAGACGACCTCGCTCTCTTGCACACAGACAGAAACTGGTTGATGGTAGAGAATGCCTTGTCAACAGCCATGGATGTCCTGGCCGCGTACCTGCGGAAGTGGAGACTCAAGCTCAGCCCAACCAAAACCACATCGACACCTTTCACCTTAAACACGAAGGAGGCCCATCGACAGCTCACGGTCAAGCTCGATGGTGCAACGTTGCCATGCAACCCCACCCCAACGTACCTTGGTGTAAAATTGGACCGTCAGCTTACCTTCAGACAACACATCGAGTCTGTGCGTGGCAAAGTGTCGTCAAGGAATAACCTCCTGCGTCGTCTTGCTGGCTCCTCCTGGGGTGCCTACACAAGAACCCTACGAACAGGCGCCATCGCACTTGTATACAGCGCTGCAGAGTACGCCGCTCCAGCATGGTGTAGGAGCGCCCATGCTAAAAAGCTGGATGTCACACTAAACGACACTATGAGACTAGTCACTGGATGCCTACGATCTACTCCAGTTAAGTACCTCCCAGTTCTCTCAGGCATAGCTCCCCCGACACTCCGTAGGGAACACCATACTTCCATGCTGGTGACGAAAGCGCAACAGGATAACTCCCACCTCTTGCATGCCCGTATTGCAGAAGCCCCAAATCTTGGCCGCCAACGTCTTCGCTCTCGTCGTCCTTTCAGCCGCCACGCAGCATCCCTTATGCGCTCCAACTTCAACCTAATGGAGCAGTGGAAGCATGACTGGCAAGAGACGGCTAAACCTGTCCAACTAACCATTGCCCCTGGTACCAAGACTCCACCAGGTGCTGAACTCCCCCGCAGAGAGTGGGTCACTCTGAACCGTCTGCGTACCGGAGTCGGCCGTTTCAGTGCCAGCATGCACCGCTGGGGACTCCGCCCATCAGCAGCTTGTCCGTGCGGCACCCCCGAGCAAACATCCCATCACATACTGTTTGAGTGTACTGAACTCGGACCACCTGGGGGAACCCCTCCCGAACTAACGAACCCAAGCAACGAGATTGTCGACTGGTTACAACGCCTTCGAGACATAGCATAGCAGCAAATATCTCATACGAAAGAATTACAAGTATCTGAGCCCGATCTTCCCTGCAAGACTCGCAGAATCAGCTGGAAGGGAGGAAAGGCAAACGCTCGAAGATTCTCCCAACTGAGAGAGAAAGCATCCAGTGCCCAAGCCTCCCGGTCGCGAACACGGGAGCAGTACTTCGGAAGCTGGTGGTTGAGAGCTGACGCAAATAGGTCCACCTCTAGCGAACCCCAGTAATTGTACACAGGAGAAAAGACCTCTGGATGGAGCTTCCATTCTGATGGAAGACATCTGCCCTGGGATAGGAAGTCCGCAATGAGGTTTTCCTGACCGGGGATGAAAGAGGCAACAGGCATGATCGCCATGTGACAACACCACTTCCACAGTTGCGCTGCTAAGGCATCCAGGGTGACAGAACGAGTGACTCCCTGTCGATTGATATAAGCCGCAACTGTGACATTGTCCATAAGAATCAGAACTGAAGGACTGAAAAGTCGTCTTCTGAAGTGAAGGAGAGTTAAGAAAACTGCCATGAATTCCAGGACATTGATATGGGGTAGAGTCCCGAGATGAGACCAATCCCCCAAAACCGTACTTCCGTTGCAATGTCCGCCCCACCCCAGGTGAATATCTAACACTGCCCCCAGAAAAACTGGTCAGCGTGTAGGAATCAACTCTGACTTTTCCCAATTTATTAGGAAACCTAAGTCTTGAGTGACTTTGACGAGCATGCGTGCCTCGTCTAAAAGACGATCTTGTGACTCCGCTAGGAGGAGCCAATCGTCCAGATAACAAAACAGCCGAAGGCCGCGGCGCCTCATTGAGGCTGCCAAGACAGCCACTACCTGCGTGAACACCCGAGGGGCTGGACGCAGCCCAAAGGGAAAAGCGCGAAAGCAGAAAGTCTCTGGAAGGAAGGAAAATCCCAGAAGGTCGCGTGAAGCGAGATGAATAGGGATATGGAAATACGCATCTTTGAGATCTATCGAGATCGCGTAATCCTTCTTCTTGGGAGAATTGAGGAGAGAGTTTCCATCCGAAAATGCACTGGAGGAATGAATTTGTTTATTCTTTTCAAATTCAGAATCAAACGGAGTTTTCCCGAGCGCTTGGGAATAACGGAAATCGGAGAAGAGAAAGACCCGGCTGGTCTTTCACCCTTTCTATAGCCCTTTTGCTCAACAGAGATTTGATCTCCGTTGAAGCGTGACAATGAGCCTGGGCAGACATGGGAGGTGAACGAGATCTTATAGCCCCTCCGGGAGCGAGACGGATAGATCTATGAAGAATCCGTCTCGCACTACGGAGAGCACGAAGGCGTCCCCGGTGATGGCCTCCCAAGCCGGGAGAAACGAATGAAGTCGGCCACCTACCATGTCGGACTGAAAAAGCGCTCGGGGAAGACCGTCGCCTTGCCCCGCAGAGAGCCACGACTACCTCTCGAAAAGGCCCTGCCACGTCCACCTCTCCGGCGAGGGGGATATGGCTGAGCATCAGCAGGCAAGGCCACAGAAACCAGACTGTGCTGTCCCGAAGTGGGTGCAGCAGCCCTCTGTCGGGAAGGAGTCCGCGTCGGCTTAAAGGGAGCGCGGAACTGCTTAGTGATCTCACTGATCTGCTTCCGCGCATCAATCTCCCTTTGAAAAACTGTAGCGAATTGTCCGCCAAAGAGCGAGGGGCCCCGAGACGGGACATCTCGGAGAAGTGACGACCAGTCAGTCTCCTTAACCCCGAGGGCGGAGAGGGCCAAAACCCTACGGCGGTTTGAAGCAGCCGCACTAGAGAGTTGTGACCACTGCAGAGATGAAAGAGTATGCAGCAGGTCATCAATAACCAACTTATCACGATCAGTGACATTCAACTCTTCCGTCCTGGCTCTAAGGTCGGAAAGGAAACCTTGAAATGTGGCCAAGCGCATACCGGCTCTGACTTGGCCGCCGATATTACTCAAACGTCTATCCTCAGCCTTAAAGGAAAAGGAAGTAAGCAGATTGGGTGAACACAAACGTCGACCCACCGCCAAAATCTCTGGAGAGAGACACTTAGCTTTGAAAAAGCTATCCTGATATTGGGAGTTAAAGGCAAAGGCCTTACCCCTAATCACAGCAGGGCGCTTAACAAGAAGCCCAGATTCAATGCGGTCATACTCCGTCATGAAATCCTCCGAAAGGGAAATACCCTCGGAGGAAACCTGATGTCTGAACCAACGAGAAGTCGAACCCTGCGCGCGGGCTGACTGAAATTCAGGGTGATATTTGGTCAACAAAGCGACCGCTTCCACCCCACAAAGGGCGAGCGATTGAGGCTCTACCTGCTCAAACGATGTTGATTCAGAAACCTGAGAAGCAGATTCCAAATCTGGTTCCGCTTGATTTGATTGGGACAAAGAGGAGTAGAAGCAGGGGCTGTGGTATCTGGTAAGAGGGACCAGCCCTGCCTCTGAGCAAAAACCTGCATCATGCTGAGTATCTCAGACTGAGAAGGATCAGACGGGGCAGCAGCGGGCAAAGCCTTGCTTCTCTTAGTCCCTTTAGATGCGACTTTCTTAGGCTTCTTTTTAACTGGATCAACAGGAGCCGAAGCCGTGACCCGCTTCTGAGGGCGTCTGACAGACTTCGGGCGGTACTCCGAAATAACTTTGGAAACACGAACCAAACCCCCATCGGGGGAGATGCCCGCCTCCCTCTAGGGGAGAAGTGCGCTGAGGGTATGTACCCAAAGTCGCGCACACACTACCCGAACTGGCTGAGCAAGAAGCTACAGCCACGGGTTGGGCGCTCGAGGTGCCAAGTGCGAGGACAGACTGGGACAAAGTCCCAGTATTCGCCTATGAACTACTAATAGTATGTGGAATCTAGTAGTCGCGCACTCGAGCGACGACATCTGATGCTCCGTAGAGGGCCCATAATCGTTGGCTCAAGCCTTCCCATCAGCTGGCAAATGCAACAGCCTGGGTAGTACTCGTTCCCCCATATGGCATCGGCCTGGGCGGTGCCTGTGAGCTGCCCCGCAGTAGCGGCACGCGTTTCCCCTAGCGGATTTATGCGAGTCGTCACCACCGTGCAGGAAACAGACGTCCCCCCTTCTGGTCTGAACGACCGGGGGATTGGATTCATGATATCCAAACCACTAGAACCTGACGCCACCCACCCCAAAGCCACGGGCTTCGGAGCTGACGTCCCAAGCTCAACTAACGCCACCCGCCCCGAAGCCGCACGCTCCGAGGCTGGCAAACTCTGCGGGGTAACACTACTGGGCAACTTACCTGCAGCCTTCCTCCCTCCCCCATGTACAAAAGTACTAGAGAGAGTTCTGGAAGGCCGAGTCGTCTTGCTAGACTCCTCTTCGGAAGAAGCAGGTCTCCGTGACCTAGCTGCTTCTTCTTCCGAACTCCTATTGCTGCAATAAAACAGACAATAAAAGTATACACAAATATGAAATACTTTAGTAAGCAGGTAATAATAAACCTAAAATTTTGGGGATACGCACAAAATTCTACAAACAAACACCGTTTAATATAACCACCGAAACTAACAGGATCGGGTCAAACGGAAACACCAGCAAGACACACAGAAATAACTACGTGGGGCTGATCGTAAAAAGGAAAATAACTGCCTGGAAAGGATCATAAAATATCCCTTGCAATTGGCAAAAGCGACATAAAAACACAAGAGTACTATAATCTAGAACGAAAATAAGTACAGAAAAGTGCTTTTAAGGGCAAAAAAACGCGCTGAAAAGATACAAAATGACCTGAATTCAGGAGCCCTGACTGACTCGACAACCTAACTCGACGGGAGTGAGCAAGAAAGAGGAAGATGGCCGTTGCGCATTACTGCGGGTGAGTGGCGAAGGGGATAACAATGGGATTACGGGGGGTGCGCACAATATTGTGACTCATTTGTGTTAAAGTTCTCAAACGGTTACCGTAGTCAAGCGACTAGCATAATAGGTAGGTATATATGATTTATTGCAGTAAATTGACCTGTTTGACCTACGTATGCCAAAAGCTAATCAGATCGTCTTCATATGGTGACACATACTAGCACCAAATTTTAAGTTCATACCTCATGTGGTTCTTGTGTTATCGCTAGAACGAACGAGGGGGACGGACGGTTGGACAGACAACCCGAAAACATAATGCCTCCGCCCACTGAAGGTGGTGGCGGAGGCATAAAAACACTGTGAAGAATAACTTTGCAAACTTACCACTTTATCATCATGTTTTCCTTGATTTAGAACTCTTTCAGCATCTTTTAACCAAGGTTGAAGGTCAATGACCTCTGACCTGTATGACCTCCAATTCTCAGTGACCTTCTCTAGCATGGTTCGGACTGATGCTACTTCAACAGTCAGGTTCTTCTTCTTCAATTCCATTTCAGCAACAAATCGCTTGCAAACCTCTTTTTCCTCACCTGTTAAGTATTTAATGATTTAATGGACAAAACAGTACTCAAAACAGTAGAAATAATATATGACATCTTAGTTACAAGACTAATACCATGGACAAAGCAGTTGATGATTGCCATAATAGATAAATAACTCTAGGTGAAAACAAGTATTCTAGCAATCTAAATGGCTAAGCTTTACCTGAAGTGCGACCCTTAGCATTAGATCAATACAGACAATTCCTTCAATTATATTATCTATTTATACAATGGAGCAACTTCAAAGCCTAAAATTGTAGTGGTATCATGATTAGCAGTACAGAAATTGAAAAAGATGTCTACAGGCCCTCTGCAGTTCAGTCATACTGGTATATTCAGTATAATATAAGTGCACATAATTTAGCGATAATCATATCCCAACATCTGTGGACTAAATAATAACAAAAGGATTACATCACAACTGAGTAAAACATATTATCTTGTTTACCCTAATCAGATCTTTATAGCATGCCTACCATGTTTTATGTTGGCAACATATATTCCAGTTGCATCCTCCAGTAATTTGAATGTCTCTTCATACTGCTGAAAGAAGTTGCCAGAATCCACAAAATCCTGATTTTTTTTTTATTAGGAAAAAAACATTTTGATAACAGTCAAGAATAAAATATTCTTTATATTTTATTTCATAATCTACAAAATTCTGATATTTTTGAAAATGAGAAATGCAATAGGATGATATAAAAGCATATCAACCATTCTCATCAATAATCAGGAATAAAAATATTTCTAGTTTTCTATAATTATGCTTATATTTTGGGATGCTAATCGCATAATGTAATGTTATTTTTAAGCTTTAGCATCACCTTGGTGTGTCTGTGTGGTAATCTTTGTAAGAATCATTATCCTCATGCCTTTTTGTTCAGCTGTTGCCTGGTAGCACTCTTGCTAAGTTTCTGATTTGTGTCTTAAAAAGTTATAACTTTCTCAGACTGTCATCTTGTTTCTTAATTGCATGGTGGCAGCGCTGGGATCAAACAGTACTTCATGAACATCTTCCCAGAAACTCAAGTATCATGTAAAACATCTAATTAGGATTAATAAGGCTGTTTTATAATAATTCTATAATCGAGCTCAGCAAACAAGTATCTAATTCATAACCACAATCTACCAACTCATCTACAGTGCAGTTAAAAATAGAATTACAGCATACCACATAGCTTTGTAATAATCTCTGAACATCTTGTGCATCCCCATACTTCACAGTCCATGTCTGAAGTTTCTTCTCTGCCATTACAACAAACGCCAGCAGACGATATTTAATCTCCTCATATTCCAAGTGTAATCTGCACAATATAGATAAAATGTGGTGCACAATAAGCTACACACATACATGTATGACTAAAAAACACACAAGTACTAGAATAGATCACTATATTTTTCAGCTTTTTGAGATGTATAATTTTAATTACATCTCCCCTTTAGGATTATTGCAAAACACGTTCATATTATAGTTTGACTGTTTTATTGTCATAAAACAAGTCAAATAACATCAATATTTGAACTATTCAGTTCTCATTGACCATGGAAGGATACCTGTTTTGTAACACTTTCAATCTGTTCTAATGAATGGCATTGTGGGTAAATCAATAATGGTCTAACACTTACAGAGTACAGGGGGAGGTGGTATCTCGTTTACAATCTACTTCTTTCTATTACAGGAAGTATTTGTATAGTTTAAACTTCACAAAAATCTATAGGTAATGCTATCCTCTTTGTAATTTGTCTTAAAGGGCAATCCAACCTTGCCCGATTAACAATCAGTGAACGCGTGCGAACGGCCAGATTAACGATTGATGAATGCATGCTAACGGCCGGATTAGAGATGTGCCTCTGATTTGAAAGGCGCAACTTGACATGACATTCGTCTACATAGATCCCTAAACTCCTCGAATCGATCCCGGTGGGTCAGTGTCTGATGTTTGGGGCTTTCTGCGGAGCGAATCTAAATTAATTCTCTTTTTTTTTTACCTTTGGGGCTCTCCGCGGAGCGAATCCAAAGTAGTTCTTCCTTTTTTTCTTTTCTTCATTTTTCTGTCTTGTGTTATGGTGACACAGTGAGTACAAAATTCGCAGATGAAAAGGAAATTATTATGAATTAATTATGTACACAAAGTAAACAAGTAGATGCTTAATTTTTAAGGAAGAATAAAACATTATGCAAAAAAAAATTGTTTTGAAAGAGATTCATTGATATAATGCTATTTGCTTCGCCTGTATAAGACTTATTTCTAAAATACTATATAACTTTCGTTGTGCTTTCGGAACCGATGTTCTCAATTATGGTTTGTTTTTTACAGAAAATGGCTTGGATTAAACACACCATTTAAAAAGAAGAATATCCGATGGGAAAACCGTACTAACATTCCCCAATTTGAATGGGTGCATGTTACATAAAAATTATTTCGAAATGTTTGCGAGCTAGTGGAGCAAGAGAGCATATTTTTTTTTAGCTTTTCGTAGTGAAAATGTACAGAAGTTACATAATTATATGGGAACCTCGTTGCCCAAAATAATATGTGAATATTCTCGCACTTCGCTTCCCGAATATGAAGTGAATAACAGAACTCTAACAATTCTGTCCAATCTCCTATTTTAGTTACAAATTATTATGCTTTGATTATGATAACCAACCCTTTTTTTTTTAATTGATTGATTTTATTTCTCAAAAACTCCCAATTCTTTCTACAAAGAATCAAACACATTTCTGTATATAACAAACTGAAGATAAGTTTGAAACAACGATTTTATCTTTTTGATGAGCTAACATAGTTTGCAACATTATTATGCTTTGGTTATGATAACCAACTGCAGCCCCCCCCCCACCTTACCACACACTTATTTTTTACCATTTGGATTCACAATTCATCCCGCTCCTGTGTCTCGTATTTACGAATGCCTCATGTCCAAATCGCAGGTACAACATACAACATTAACGTTGAAGGTTCAAAGTTTCTTTTCATGAACGCTGTACATGTACTTGTTTACGTAATCAGTTGGCCATTGACACCAGTTGTATACAGAGTCGCTATGAACAGGACAGACAAAGAGAGTGGACAAAACATACCCTCATTGTACCCTTCACAATGGTCAAAAGAACATCCCTTTACTGCTATTATATATAAGTATGTAGAACTGGGTCACATGCATGTTCAGCTGTTCTTATTTTACTAGTAGTAAAAAAATGTTCTTTTGTCTACACGAACCATTGTAAAAGTATAAAAAGACGAGTTGTTATTTTGTCTGCTATCTTTGTCTGTCACAAATGTTGTTAAGCAGCAGCTGACATTCATTGTTTAATGTCCATGTAATGGAAGAAGTGTGTTTGGGAGAGGGGAGAGGGGGTAGGGGTCGAGGGGGTAGGGGTCGAGGGGGTAGGGGTCGACGGGGTGCACGCTGGACATACATGTAGCTTTCTTCTCGGCCACATAATGTTCTTTTCACTAACATTGCAGGCCTATTTGGCTACGTAATCAATAGAGTATAAGCCTACTCCATTGATATCGGTTCTTTAAAACTTGGGATATTGATAAGGGGCGGGGGGTGGGGGGGGGGGGGGGGAGGTAGAACGTTGGCTATACATGATGGAAAGTCAAATTTGACAAGTAAAAACCAACAATTTGTATGTTTAGTATTAAAACAGAAATCAAGGAATCGGGCCAGTGAAAGTGTAATTACATATAGAATTAACAAGTAGAAAATCTGAATAAGTTTGAAGATTAATAAAACCAGCAACTGTTATTTCTTTTGCAAATGTATATTATTCACTCTTAAGAGTCTTATTTAGTTCTGATGTCAAAAATGGGGCAAGTAAAGTACATATTTAGGAAGAACATGTTCCCAATTAATATTCGGACACATTGGTTTGATAGAGGGGAAAACAAATTTCTTGGAGGAAATATGGTAATTATTGAAACAATTCGTTCAATTGAGCAAGTTCCTTAAAAACATCATTATTTCCTTTTCTCACTGCAAGAATTTTACATCAATTATACAAAAGAGGCGAAACTTGACAGAAAGGTGAAATCTGGAAGACCAAAAATGTAAACAGATTAATAATACACAGGAAAATAAAAAAACGGAAGTATCTCATGCAAAAAAAAGCAAGTATCATAGAATATTAAAGAGATTCAGCAGTGTGGTATAGAGGGATCTCATGTCGATTGTGTGTTGATAAATTCATGGAGATGAAAAGGCACCGCACATGCGGCCAGTGAGCGATGACAGACAAGAAGCAGGTCATGACCATGTTGTTACATGTTACGCAGAACACTACAAACACTAGTTGTAATTTTCAGACCCTGCAATTTCTTTACTAGCATGAACCACTGAACTGAAATTTTTGAAAATACAAGCTTATTAGCACAAACCTTCAACACGTTAATCGTTTTGAAGTCATGAACAACAAATATGAATAGAAAGTTTAATTGCCAGCTATATCTGGGTGTATACAAGTGCTTGGCTCAATGGATACATCAAATTTGTGTTATCTTCATTGCAGTACATTTTTTTCCCGACAAAATAGGGACTTGAATATATATGACAACCCATTCATTTATTGATTAATTTTGTTTGTCCAAAATAGTTAATACTTGTGCTACTCCCCTAGTACGAAACCCTGGATCATGCCCCTGCCCCTGTGAGGCCAAGTAAAACTGATTCCTAGTTTCTCGTCCGGATTTTTTTCGAAAATGAGGAGGGGGTACCATTTTTTTTTATATTTGATATATTTCCAAGATGGCCGTCGCACATACAAATGCTATTGGGCTCGTCTTCCCGTTATTTCCCCCTGGAAATCGTTAATCGAGGGGACGTGTTGTTTAATGCGATCAGCCACCCGCTGAGAAGTACGGCCCACGTACCTGGCATATTATATTTCGCACCATAACACAGATGCTGGAGGCACAATCCAAATCTGACACCAGATTTGGACCTGCCAAATGCCCCGTGTATCTCAAACTACCCTGGAGGGGTAAGGTATCTGACAAATACGCCAGTCAGATCAAACACGCAGTGTCACGTTGCTATTACGCGGTTTCGACACGCATTGTGTTTTCTACAAACAGGATGCTACCGTCAACTAGCAAGGATGTACTACCCACCCCCCAACTTGAGGAATGTTATTTACCTATTTCAGTGCCGGTGTGATGCCAGGTACGTGGGCCGTACTTCTCAGCGGTTGGCACGCAGCCCGTCCGTGCCTGCAAATCTGAAATGCACGCTAACAGACCAAAGATAGCCAAATGCGATTCAGCTATTGGTCTCCATTTGCTGAACAATCCAGCTTGCGCACAAAGCTATGTCGACGATCAATTCTCAATTATGTCCCGGGCCAGAAGTGCAGCGCATTTACGCTTTCTGGAAGCCGCCTACATTCAATCGCATGAACCCCTTCTGTGCATACAAAAGGAGTTCGTCCAAGCTTTGCGATTGTTCTGAAATTACGACGTCTGGGTTGCGTCCTGGTTCATCGAGTATAATATAGTTGATTTCGAGTAATTTGTTATATACCTGCGTGATAACCTGATGAGTGCAGGTCGAAAAGCTTCGTTATCATGTCTCTTTTTCGTGCCATATTGAAATTTGGTAGTACCAAGAAATTATTTGTGTATATTTATATTCTTACTGAGTAATACATTTTCAAAAAAATGACATTTTAGTCATTTTGTGTTGGAGCAAATGGGGGAGTTACCTATTCAGCCAATTTGAAATTCCCATAGGTATAGTGATTACAACTTTCAAAAATTCATATCTTTCTTATTGCTTGTCCAATTTCTTTCAAACTTTTTCTTTCAGAGCAACTTGCCATTAAGGTTGGATTTCCCTTTAAGGGAGTTGTGTTTGTGATCAAGATATTGCGTGATAACCTGAGGAGTGCAGGTCGAAAAGCTTCGTTATCAGGTCTCTTTTTCGTGCCATATTGAAATTATGTAGTACCACAAAATCATTTTGTGTATTTTCGGACGAGGTACTCCAAGGATCAAATTCAAGAAATCAACAATGTTGTCCGACTGAAAGGTAACCTGAGAACAGGTAAGTTTTTTATCCAGTACCTTCATGATTGCATTAACTCTAAAGTTGTACCCAAGTTCATTCCTGAGCACATCAGCAATGTTAAGGTCACACATAGTCCCACAATGGAATGTGCCTTCATGACGGATTAAATTAACAAACTACAGATCCACGTATCGTGTGTGCACCGCAATCTCCGTCGTGCCTGGTGCAAAGTTCGAGAATTTATTTTGTTCTTCGATTTGTTTCGGCTCACGCGCTACATAGCTTCCATCGATGAGCAAATGGAAAGGAAAACACGCATTAAGCATGCCAATACTATTGCATCGTTGAAACGCTATCGGTTCGGCAGTACAATCCAGGATAAGAGAGTACATATCACCAACCTCTCTGATCACGTGCTTTCCGACACAGAGGCACAAGTCGAAAATCAATCGAGAAGAGGTATTCGCAGAATTTGAGTTGTTGTACTCTCAGTTGTTTAGACACATTCCTACTTCCAAGGAAGACGGAGAGTCACTCAAAGCGCGCTTATCAGATCTTGCGCATGCGTATTGTGGCATTCCCAATGATATGTTAGATTTTCACATGACTCGCGAATGCTTGGTGGCACTACGCGGACTTAAAGCCAATCCTGATATTCATATATGCAAACCCGATAAGGGCACCGGTGTCGTCATTATGTTAACAAAATGTCTGACATTCTTCATGATGAATCAAAGTTGTGTCGCATAGGTGCTGTCCCAGAACATGATCGCACAGCCACTTTGGAAACCAAGCTCCCACGATATTTATTAGATTTATGTACACGCGGCGATTTGTCTAAGCCAGTTAATGATAGAATTCGACCACATGGCTCGCTAAGACCCCGCATGTACGGCCTCCCCAAAACCCACAAAACCAACATTCCACTTCGTCCTATTCTATCGATGGTTGGGTCAGCGCAGCATGAACTGGCAAAATGGCTAAGCGAGCAACTTCAGCCAGTCTTAGACTGTTAGAGATTCGTTTACGTTTGCTAAACTCGTCCGCGATCTGCCCCTTGATAATAGGAATTGTGTTATGTGTTCATTCGATATCTCTAGCCAATTTACCAAGTACGTGCCACTGAAAGAAGCTATTGACATCTGTGCTTCTTATCTCTATCATGGCGATTTAGACTCACCACCTGTTCCTGAGCCCGTATTCATTGATCTCATGAACTTGGCCACTCGCGCGGTTGAGTTTAGTTTCAATGATACGATGTATTCACAGATAGATGGTCTGGCTATGGGATCCCCATTAGGCCCCGCGCTCGCTAACATTTTTGTTGGCTTTCATGAAATGTGCCTGCTACAGAACGGCACCGATCTTAATATAGTCCCGCATGTGTACTGTCGGTATGTTGATGATACGTTTGCAATTTTTGACAACCGCGCAACGTGTGAGGTTTTCCTTACACAACTGAACCGGCTCCATCACGCGCTAAAATTCACATGTGAAACTGAACTGTCCAATGTGCTCCCATTTCTCGACGTTCTCGTGGAGAGAAGTGATGGGAAATTTATCACTTCCGTCTACCGTAAGCCCACATTCACGGGGCAATACACAAGATGGGACTCGTACAGTGCAACTTCATACAAGATTGGGCTCTTTAGAAACTTAGTGTGTCGCGCCCTTAGGATTTGCTCTGCGTGCAAATTAGCTCCCGAAATCGCGAAAATCAAAACTATTCTCCTTGACAATGGTTACCCTGAGCATGTTATATCTCGCACCATTATCTCAACACGGACGCTGGAGGCACAATCCAAATCTGACACCAGATTTGGACCTGCCAAATGCCCCATGTATCTCGAACTACCCTGGAGGGGTAAGGTATATGACAAATATGCCAGTCAGATCAAACACGCAGTGTCACGTTGCTATTACGCGGTTTCGACACGCATTGTGTTTTCTACACACAGGATGCTACCGTCAACTAGCAAGGATGTACTACCCACCCCCCACTTGAGTAATGTTATTTACCAATTTCAGTGCCAGTGCGATGCCAGGTACGTGGGCCGTACTTCTCAGCGGTTGGCTGATCGCATTAAACAACACATCCCCTCGACTATTCGGAACCATACAGCCCATCAGCGCACGCAGCCCGTCCGTGCCTGTGAATCTGAAATGCACGCTAACAGACCAAAGATAGCCAAATGCGATTCGGCGATTGGTCTCCACTTGCTGAACAATCCAGCTTGCGCACAAAGCTATGACGACGATCAATTCTCAATTATGTCCCGGGCCAGAAGCTCAGCGCATTTACGCTTTCTGGAAGCCGCTTACATTCAATCGCATAAACCACTTCTGTGCAGACAAAAGGAGTTCGTCCAAGCTTTGAGATTGTTCTGAAATTACAGCGTCTAGGTTGCGTCCGGGTTCACCGTGTATAACATAGTTGATTTCAAGTAATTTGTTATATACCTGCGTGATAACCAGATGAGTGCAGGTCGAAAAGCTTCGTTATCATGTCTCTTTTTCGTGTCATATTGATATTGCATTAATTAGGCAATAGTTCACTAATGTATAACATATAAAACAATAATTTAAATACATTCAGTATTTTTCAACAAATAATTACATTTCATACCTGTGTGAATCCTTTGTTTCCATGACAACAATAAACCTTTCAGCCATGCTATCCAACATGGATTGGGGAATCTCTTGACCTTCCACCTTGTTTCCTTGATGATGAGTCTGAATAAAGGACTGCTGCATGACGGTGGCATCTCTAAAATGTTCCTGAATTGGGTAAGCAATATATTGACATGACACTATCATAATCAACACAAGTATGGTGCATTTATGTAGAATTTATTCCTAACATAAATATGGAACCTTTGGTACCGTAATGTCACCAGTCGTGGAGGGGTTTGACAGTTTTGGTTTATAATAATTTTCAGAAAATACCATGGTTGTTGAGGAATCACCATCATTCGATGCCGAAAATGCTTGTGAATAAAATCCACCAAAAACATTGCATCTTGCCTCTACGGCGAACGCTACTGCGGTGCTTAAGCTGGGATTCTGCTGCTCCAGTGTCGCCGCACATTGCACCAGTGGTGCCGCACCCTTCGCAAATGCTATTGCGAAGAACGATTAATCTAAGATAAATCACTCTGTTATAAAAAATATTCACTTAGTACATGGCGCGCTACGAAACCATATGCAGGAAGCTATGTGGCTATCACATTGTCTTTGCGGGACTGCAAATGCGCACTGTGTAATGCGCTTGTCGGGCTGCCTACATCATGATTTGTGTGTTGTAGGAATGGCGCGTCATGACTGGAGCATAGGCATTCTCGGCAAGACAGCCAACTTTGAACAAAGTATTTTTCACACAAAAAATTTGTCTCGCCAACATCTATGGCACTTAAGCTCTGTCACATCGAAAACAGAAAATATGGTACATATTATTTATTTTGTTTCAGTCTGCTAAAGAGGAAGTTCTTGTTCTACCAAAAAATTAGCAGAACATACAAAAGCCCCGTGGATAATTCTCTTTGGAAACAAACTTTTCCTGCCGTTATTCTTTGCACGATCGGCGCATAGTTGTTCCTTATTAATTATGGTACAATATCTGCGAGCCAATCGCATCCGTTCATTTCGCTCCGGAGAGACTAGGGCAGTTGACACTGGGCGTTGCAGCAATGAAGCTGTATTACAAGGGTGCGCCACGACTGGTAACATTACGGTACCTTAAAACATACATGGCAACAAACAAATTTTAATGAATATGCAATACAAATTTAAATCCTTTTTATGACACAACCCATTAGCACCTACACAATACATGCAATTGGATGTACACTCAATACTTGTAGAGAGCTACATGTTGTAGCTGAGACATTCCGTTTGACCAACTCACGGTATGTTCTAATCTCATTTTTTTTATAAGAGCTCCACCTCCAACCACTTTAGGAAATCATCTGCTCTGTCAAGCCCCCATCCAAACCTGTATTACCTTATGTTCCTCCAATTTCCTTTTCATCTGGCTCCATGTAGCACCTTGAGACTCCAAAGGCTCCACCTCTCCTCTTTTCAGAAGCTCCTCAGCTCTGTTCAACCAAGCTCCTATCTGACCTATTTCTCCTGGCATTTCATTCTCCAGCTGTTTTCTCCACTCCTCATAGTCGTCTGAAACCTTTGTCCATCTCTCTATCAAGACTTCACATTCCTCCTTGGTCAATGTCACTAAAACTTTCTTCTGTTTCTTAGTAATCAGCTTTGCCATCATCTGCTTATTCTTCTTGTGTTGCTTTTCAAGCTCTACAAATCTCTGTATAAGCAAAAATCAGAGCATAGCTATGAGAATCCCATTTTCGCAAAGAGAACATTTCTTCCTAACTCAATATCTCAAAACACACATGGTTATATTCACAGACCATCAGGAAAGTACTTATGTGCAATATGTTATTTAGCTATCAATCAATGTATCGAAAGAAACATACTGTAAAATACACATTTATATTAAACAATAGGTAGAAGATAGAGTAAGTACGTGGTATTCTGCAGGTATTGAAGATGATGATGATGATGATGGTATTGGATTCTGTTTGGTTGCTAAGACAGCTTCCTCCACTGTTAGACAGTCATCTAGTTGCTTACACACAGCTCTCTCTTCATCTCCCTCTTCCTCTGCTTCCTTTCTCTGTGAAATTAAAAATAAATCAAAATTTGCATAAATTATGTGGATGGATGCATGGATAGTAGATATAGGTTGCAAGTGCCTAATCTGTAGAAAATTTTGAAATCATTTAAATCTTTTTCAAATCATCAGGCCAATATTCTACACAGTTGTAAATTAGATGTAGTATTATAGAGAGATATCATGGTCTAGTCGAAGAGTCAGCACACTGTGAATAACATTATTACTATTATTATTATAGTTTAAATCCTTGTCACAGCAGTAACTTCTTTTGGAAAGACATTAATCTAGATTTGCCACTCTTGACCTAGATGTAGGAAATGGGTAATGAGTTGGAAAAAAACTCCTTGAATGCTTGAGCACCTTATAGTGGTACATGTAGCTCATCCAAAGCCAGAATAACGACTGATACGATAATTTTTATTTTTATACTAGCTATAAGAGTGCATCCCAGAAAAAAAAGTTGGAAAAATTCTCCCCAAATATATCTAAATATTTTGAGGAAATTTTCATACGTGTAAATAGCTTAGGGTCTCTTCCATCAAATGATACCAAAATATCTCACAATATTTTACACTTGAGTGAGCAAAAGCCAATTTTGTGTAAGGGTGCAAAATCCAGTCTTGACAAGAATTGATATTGGCTCTGGCTAGTATCAGCCTAGCTGAGAGTCATGAAAAGGCTTAGAAATTTCTTTATTCTGATCAACAAAAGACAATTTATGAAATAACAGGTTTTTATCTTTGTATCCTTACACATCCCCTCTAAATCTAATGCTTGAGTAAGCAATTAAGAGCTACTGTCTGAGAGAATCAGGCAGGGGTCGGAAGATGGGGGTCGGCAAATTGAACTCATATTTTAAAGTTTGATCAAGTCCTTTGAAGCATTTTCAAAAATAGCTGTGAAACCGCTCCACCATTCCTATCTGTGATTTTACCACCCCACCCCAAAATGCGCCCTCTGTAGCCTATTTTTACACTTTTAATTTACGAAAAACTCCCAGTGTTAAAGTAGAAATTGATTGAGACACCTCAAATATGGCAATTGAGACATCAATGGAAAGCTCAGAACACATAGAATATAATGAAATGTTGTTCTACCACTTTTGTGATACTAGAAACCGGAAAACGCTCACGAAAGACAGTCAGGAAAGCTGTCCCTTTCATGTGACATCACGCACTGGTTTTGGAACGCTGTTCAGTGCATTACTGTAGAAGTACTATACGCCCTACGTGTCTCTTTACCCTTTTATTTTCTAATTTAAAGTTCAAATTGAATCTTCCTTTAACTTGTGAGGCATAAGTTATAATATTAAAACATCTGTCCTTCGATGTTTTTCATTTTTACTTCCAGTTTTCAATATTCAAGAGTTTTAAGCCACTCATGCATTTTCTTACGTTTCTGATATTACTACGTTAGTACATTATAGTTTAATCTGGTCATATAAACAATCATACGCAAAATCATATGGATATACGAGGAAGGGCTGATAACTTAACTTATAATGATATTTGTTTTGTCAACCACACTGACGAAAAGCGACAAAAATATAAAAAGAATGGAGATTTTTAGAACATTCTCCGTAGATTATGTGCTGCAGCTAGCGCCGTTCAGCTCGAGCTCGCTCGCATGCAATATTAATCCGCGGTGATGCGGCTCTGGCCTGGTGTGGAATCAGCAACATTCGCTATGGGCAGAAGGCCATGCATGCCGTACTATACGCGCGCGCGATATCTTAGGATGTAATTTAATTTGCGTAGGAATATGTATGGTCACTTGCTTTTGCCAGGCCAGCCTAGCAAACTGTGTATTTTCAAGGGATCAGGAATTAATTTTCGCGTTTCTAGCAACACTAGTCGAGTTAACTTACCGCAGTACATTATTCAAATACCATGGGCCATGCGCACGGTAATAATGGGAATAATGTACTAGAATCCAAAAAGAAGAAGAGGCCGAGGACATCAACAACGGGCGAACGATGTTCCAGATTTCCTTCCTTTTCTTCCCAAAATTCCAAATTTTCTCCCAAATTTTTCCCATTTGGTTATGCCACTCCGGAGGTGCACTCGCGGGGAAAAAACAATCAACTTGGCAAAGTTTACTGCATTCATCCCTTTTGACATCGGGGAAACCCTGTTATAAAGGGGGTTTTCGTTCATCTTAATATAATTTTGCTGTATGTAATGTATGTATGTGTGTTAATGAAAGGAGATCGATGAATGCATGGGACGTGTTGGAGACGGTTTGATTTCACTATTACACACATCTCGTACTTAGTCTCCAACGGGTTAAACTTTACTCGGTTACAAATGGTAAAGATTTGGCTGAAAAAACATTAAAAAATTAATCTTTGACTTGGTAACATTTCGCGTGCTATGCATAGGCGTATGGGACCATTCAATTTTTTTTGGGGGGGGGAGGGGGGCACAAACTTTTTTGCCCGAATATCTTGTCAATTCCCAAAAAAAGTATAATGGTGTATATCAGGGGCAGATCCAGCTTTTTACTAAGGAAGGGGTTTAACCCAAAGCAATTGGCGAAGTGCCAAGGAATTTTTTGGGGTGGAGCTATTTTGAAACCAATGTGAGCCGCGATTTTTTTTTTTGGGGGGGGGATTTTGATTTTTTTGGCAGCTCAAGGGGGGGGGGTTTAAACTATTATGGAAAAGAATTTACAAACACTACTAGAATCCTGGACTTTGCCCTCCTCAGCTTTCATCCTAAGCTTTCAACAAAAAAAACCCCACCCCATACGCCTATGGTGCTATGCTGCGCACAGAGGTGCTATTGATTTATTAAATTTGTTTCAAGCACAATGATGGAAGTAGAAATGAGCATGTAATAATGAAGTTAAATGTTCAGTAGCTATTTTGATACAAAGAAGTACAAGTTGAATTTGATAAGGGGAAATATATTTTTTGTAAGTCTCAGCTCAGGAATGTTGTAAAAATGCCAAATTCTCAAATTTCCGGATACTTCCAGTATTCAAATCTGCGGGTGTCACCAGCGGGCCAAATCACAGGCACATATTGACATCTCAACCATAAAAATTAAACGTGTGCAACAACTAAACTCTCCATTATACAACATAAGAAGTGGGAACAACCATCACATCACAGTCACTAAACTTGCACGCATAGCGCAGGTTCTGAGAATAAAATATGGATCATGGTAAAAAAAATTACTAATTCGACTCTGAATTGCGTATTGATACATGCACTGTTCCCCTTACAACTGGATTCTCTGTCTCTTCGAACCATTATATCATGGGCGTATCCAGGATTTGGCACCCCGGGGAGCCCGACCGATTCTGATTTTTTTTCGCCCCCCTTACGACTACCTGACAAGCAAAAAAATTTTGCGCCCCCAGGAGCAAATTTTCGCCCATTTCAAGCTCGATTTTTGCGCCCCCTCCGCCCCAGGATACGCGCATGTATATCTCTTTTCGTCATGTATACATCTCTTTCCATCAACATCACCATATATCAACATCATATATCTCTTTCCATCAACATCACCTATCGCCATACGTCATGGCTCCGCCCCCTCCACCCCCAGGATACGCGCATGTATATCTCCTTCCATCAACATCACCACTCGCCATACGTCATGGCTCCACCATTTCTATAATCAACAAATACATAAACAAATAAATAAATGGGTTGAGGAATTCAATGAGAATCCTTAAACAGGAACTTTATTTTTTTAATTGTAGAACAACCATGTATATCAATTTTCTACTTAGTGACTTTGAATTATACAAACACCAGTTTTTTAATCTATATTACAGATAAATGTTACACCAATTAAATACAGCATTATAAGAAAATAAACAAACGCACAAAATCTGAACATTGAATACATTTTTTTTAAACAAATTGTGATGGAGTTGATGAAGAATGGTCCCGCGGTAACGGCCTTGACCATCAGGGTAGGTGTTCTTGACCTTGGCCTGAACACAGGCTGGTAGCTGCACTCGAATATCGCGGCCCGAATACCCCCAGCACCACCGGACAAAGTTCCTGTAGGCGACATAGCGGTACTTCCTGCAAGATGGTAAAATAAATAAATAATAAATTATAATTGCAATACCACAATAACTAAATATGTCTTAATACAACCCAATATTACAGATTTTTTTTTTGCAAACATGTAAAAACTGTAATTTTGTCTACACTAAGTTAAAATTATTTATTTTATAAAGCAAGCAATCAAGTTGGTGGATCCAGGCAGGAGTGCAAAACATGTCCCCCTTTAAATTTTCAAATTGATTATCCCTCCGCTCGGGTGCCTCGTATCCTCGCTGCTTGTGTCCCTCCTCCCTCCCCCCCCCCATTTCAAAATCCTGGATCCGCCACTGTTTTTCAATAATATAAACTTCAACCTATTTAGGTTCATATTGATCGTTTTTGGTAACTAAAGACATTATTGACATTGACCCATCACCGTATAATGTATTTTTTTAAATTATAAAGATGAAAACTAATTCCACCTTCTCTTAAAAAGAGCAAAAAAGCCACCCTGCCAGTGTGATGCATTGTACTTCCTGCCTCTCTGCCTCCCGCGTCACCTCCTCAATCTCTCGACAGCATACACAATCCCCCACGTTGAAGGACGCGAGCACCTCACAATGTCCTCCACATCTGCACCTAAAAAATGATGGAAACCCCCAAAACATCATCAACTTATATTTCTGATTCCCCAATTAATATTCCTGAGGCTATAGGCTTAAATGCCACAATCTGAATTCTAAAGTAAAGTAAGTGACATGCATGTACGATTGTCTAGCCGACTAGGACAAGGTAGAATTGTTCTCCCTAAACGCTAACACTGCAGTAACAGTATAGTACTTAGTAGAATTAGAAATCAGGTGCAGGGGTGGTATTCTGAAATCGCTCATCTTTTTTCCTAACTTTCTTCTTATCTTTTTACCCTTTTACCCTGCGCAGGCTTGTGATTGGTGATCATGGCGTAGAACGCTTCTTTACGCGCATTTAAATTAGCGTTGTACGCATTGATCGCCAATATCAGGAGCCTGCGCAGGGTAAGGGTAAAAGATAAGAAAGTTAGGAAAAAAGATAAGAACGATTTCAGAATACCACCCCAGGGGAGTGTTTCATAAACCTGTTCGTAAAGTTACGAATGACTTTCCGAACAACTGGAACATGTTCTTGGGTGCTATACTAAGCAGATTCTCAATCATTTAGCACAAGAACTAATCACCAGTCGTGCGTAAAGTCGTGCATAACTTACGAACAGCTTTATGAAACACCCCCCAGGATTAGCCAGGATTGGCTTCGTGAATGTAAAAAAAAAGAAATTGGCTATACGCCTTCTACATATCGAAGCCAGGCGTTCTTACCCAGCAATCTAATTGCGCACTGGTTAGCAGGACTGGAAAATGCCCTGAAATAACACTTTTCTGATAACTCACGCGACCGACAGCTCCTTCACCACAGCGTATCCTCCTAGGAAAACATTTAGAATTAGAATGTCTTTTTGATCGTACGTATTTTTACCAAAAAATCCAACAAAGATCATAAGAAATTTCTGTGAACTCACCAGTGTTTGTGTGTATCCATTGTCATGCATTATCTGCATGACAAGAGGAGGCATGGATACACACAAACACTGGCGAGTTTTCGGAAATTTCTTACGATCTTTTTTGGATTTTTTGGATTTTTTGGTAAAAATACGTACGATCAAAAAGACATTCTAAAAAATTCTAAACGCTTTCCTAGGAGGATACTGTAGTGAAAGTACACTAAAATTTGTTTGCACTTTAAAGAATTACTTTTCAGTCAGGTACACTGACCCATGCACTGACCCATGCACTGACCCATGCACTATAGGATTATTGGTTATGTAATAGGACTAGCACTTCCCTACAGCTGTACTATGACACTGCAGATAGAGAGACAGTATAGCTATACATGTGACAGTCATTTGAAGTCCAGAAAATGCACAGCCATCCTACAGAATGTTGAAATTATATTCGTTCGAAAAGAGGCAAAGAGGTCAGTTCATTATTGTTTATTAAGTACACTTTTAATTTGATTTGATGAAGGGAAAGAGAACCTTTAAAGTTAGATTGATTTTCCCCTATTCCCATGCCAGTAAATAATTGTATGCATTTTATACAGGAGTTTTAATAAACATGTAGAAAATAGACATAGGCCCTAAGTCGGTGAAATACACATTGCATTGTGCCTTTATTTAATGATAAAGAAGAATATTAATGGAAAAAATAAAGATAGTTATTAAGCAGATTATAGAGTGAGAAAGATTCTTAACTTTGATAACTCTGGTTTATTGATAACTCTGGTTTATTGATCACTCTGCTTGATATTCTCACTTTGTTACTAATTTGCAAGTCCTAAATTTATAGTTTATATTGAATTGCATATCTGATATTTAAGTTCAATATGTAAATGTTGAATGAGATCGAAGCCATCTAGATGATTATTATACTTCAGATAGGCCTAACATGCATTAAATGTCTCATTCATTCATACAGTTTTCACGGAAGTAAGGAATCAAGGAATATTGGATTTGTGATCAATGCAGTACTTCTAGTTCTACATGTATAATAACTCGCATATCGTCATGAAATGAGGAAAATGTGAAACGACAAGATGAAGTAACAATAAATCCATCCAGTTTACTTCTAATACTTCCAGTCGAAACCTTTGTCTTATTTTATCTCGAAATCTGGCTGGCTACAGCTACAGATACGCTGTGGTGAAGGAGCTGTCGGTCGCGGGAGTTATCAGAAAAGTGTTATTTCAGGGCATTTTCCAGTCCTGCTAACCCGTGCGCAATTAGATTGCTGGGTAAGAACGCCTGGCTTCGTGATGTAGAAGGCGTATAGCCATTTTTTTGTTTGTTTTACATTCACTAAGCCAATCCTGGCTACCCAGGATAGACATGATAGAGTGTGAAGTGTCATGTCATTGTCAGTACATACACTTCATACAATAACAAAACAGAAAAAAATACCACCGTATTAGGCCTAGTACAAAAATATATATATAAAGCTCAGATTGCTGCGTACCAGTTATTATTTTCCAGGCGTTCAGGATCTAAATCCTGTCGAGGAGCGTCGCCATCGTTGCCCACACATGCCACATCTTCTTCTCTCGGGAGAGGTTCGTGACGGTAAGGCAGCGGGACTCCCATCGGTAACTCTCCCGCTGCTCCGGGTGTAACAGGTCGTGGACCGTACTTCTCCGTTGTCTTCCTCCTCACTTTCAAAACTTGTCTCGTCTTCACTGTCATTGCTTTCCTCGTCATGATGACCATCATCATCAAGATCCATGAAGAGATCATTCTGTTGACTTTCGTGTGTCATTTTCTGAAACTGCCTACAAAAAGTACAAGCCTTGCACTTGTATGTTCGCTGGTACGGTACGGTCGTCGAATGCAATGCAATGCATGCGATACGAACGCACACACGTATACTAGCAGCGAGCTCGCTAAAGACCAGCCAGCGACCGGACCTACTTTTTTGTAGACACAGAACCACAACTAATATTTATCGATGAAAGAAATCACCTTTATACTACCTTTTACATTTATAAATGTTATGATTTAAGAGGTTAAAAATGGAATTAAATACTATGAACTACACAGAGATCTGCAAGAAGTCTATTAACATAACGAATCATTAGACTTGTCATGATTTAAAAACAACATTTAAAACAATCTCAAAATCTTCCATAGGTTATCTATTCAACATCCGGGTACGTAGAAAATACACAACCAGTCCATGACGTCACTGAAATGAGACTTTGGGTGGACTGGTTGGAAGGTCATTTCAGTTACCTGCTTTTCGACATTAGAATAGCGAATATGAGGTATAGACAAAATTATTTTCTCTCGTTTTATGAGTTAATACCTTCAACATATTATAAAATTTCCACATTGACCAATTTTATGGGTATTTATTTTCAATCAGCTTCTACTTTAAAGATCGTATGCTCGATCTGTAATGAAAAACACAAGTCAGAAAAAATTGGAACCAGCGGGATTCAAACCCGTTATCTACTGCGTGCCAGGCAGCGACTTAACCACCAGGCTATTCTGGTTCACGGCCAAGTCACGATGAACACTGGGAGTAAAATGGGAGTTAAATGCCTAAAAATTTGTTTACAAATTAAAAATTCCTCCCATCAAGCTTCTTCATTTACTAGCCATTGTCTACGGCGGACCGTTGAATATTAATGGGTCAGAAAGAAGAGGATCTTGGGCATTTGATTCCAGTTCATCGTGACTTGGCCGTGAACCAGTACATGACAGGTTCGAATACCGCTGTTTCCAATTTTTTCTGACTTGTGTTTTTCATTACAGATCGAGCATACGATCTTTAACACTGGGAGTAAAATGCCTAAAAATTTGTTTACAAATTAAAAATTCCTCCCATCAAGCTTCTTCATTTACTAATGTTTTACAATGTTTTCCAATGTTTAAAGGTACCAGACTCGATTAGCATTCATGCTATTTTCTGGTTCCTTTTTATCCTTAACTGTTATATTTAAATTTGTATAAATTTTGTTTCATGTTCTGTATTGTTATTGGATAAATGAAATTCAAGTTCATTTCAGTTCAGTTCAGTTCAGTTCAGAATATCAAATTTCTAAGTCTTTTCATGACCAGAGCTGCCAACCTCTGGCCAAGCTTTTCCATACACGCCAAGCTGAAAAATCGTATTTTGGCGATGAAATCCGTAATTTTTTGTAAGTCCCCAAATACCAAATTTTTAAACTGCAACTGCCACCAAAATTGTATAAGTTAGATCTAAAAATGTCCTAAAATTACTCTTTATGACACCCCAATAATTATCAATGGGAACTAGAAATGTGCATTGCTGGGGCCGCGCAATGCTAAATGTATCCCCCGGCACTGGCAGCGATTTGAAGGAGGGACAAAGACCCTCCCCCATCCCCTCCCTCATCCCCTCCCTCAAACAAAAGGATGGTGTAGAAATTAGATGTGTAGGTTTCACTAAGACACATCTTCATATAAAATTTGAAAGAAATGTGTTGAGAGATATACCAAGATACATCTCCATACAAAATTTGAAAGAAATCCAAGAAATGTGGCCTGCAGAGTGCACTCACGCCATGCCCTGAAGTATGACCTTTGACCCTATAAAAGACTGAACACTGGTGGCAGCATCACCAAAAACTATAGGTTTTTAGATTACACCAAGAGACACCTTCATGCAAAATTTGAACGAAATCCGTCAAGAAATGCAGAAGTAATAGTGCAAGAAATGGAAAAATGACCTTTGACCCTATAAAGGACGGAACAATGAGGGCAGCATCACCAAAAATTAAATATGTGTAGATTATACCAAGATACATCTCCATACAAAATTTGAATGAAATCCGTCAAGAAATGCAGAAGTAAGAGTGCACAAAAGGGACAAATGAGCTTTGACCCTATAAAGGACGGAACAATGAGGGCAGCATCACTAACCAGTAAAGATGTGTAGATTATACCAAGATACATCTCCATACAAAATTTGAACAAAATCCGTTGAGAAATGCAGAAGTAATAGTGCAAGAAATGGAAAAATGACCTTTGACCCTATAAAGGACGGAACAATGAGGGCAGCATCACCAAAAATTAAACATGTGTAGATTATACCAAGATACATCTCCATACAAAATTTGAACAAAATCCGTTGAGAAATGTGGCCTGCAGAGTGCACTCACGCCATGCCCTGAAGTATGACCTTTGACCCTATAAAAGACGGAACACTGGTGGCAGCATCACCAAACACTATAGGTTTTTAAATTACACCAAGAGACACCTTCACGCAAAATTTGAATGAAATCCGTTGAGAAATGTGACCGCTAGAGCGCACACAAACTATCCCCAAAAATATGGCCTTTTACCCTATAAAAGACGGAACACTGGGGGCAGCATCACCAAAATCTATAGGGTTCCAGATTTTACCAAGAGACACCTCCATACAAAATTTGAACAAAATTTGTCGAGAAATGTGACCGCTAGAGCGCACACAAACTATCCCCAAAAATATGGCCTTTTACACTATAAAAGACGGAACACTGGGGGCAGCATCACCAGAAACTATAGGGGTCCAGATTTTACCAAGATACACGTCCACAGGAAGTTTGAAAAAAATTCGTCGAGAAATGTGACCGCTAGAGCGCACACAAGAATGTGACGCGGCGGCGGCGGCGAAACGCTGCTGAATCCAAAGTATCTTCCGGCATACTGCCGGGGGATACAATAATATAATTATCTAGATCTAGAAACATAAAAAACCAGCTAAAAACTCACGTTCCCTATTCATCCTTTTGATTCCACTACAGAGCAGCTCCACATACTGCCGCCTTACACCAAGCAGCAGCCGCCCCGTGCCACCCGCAGGCTCGGCTGGCCGGCTGCCTAACGCCTCGGTGTGTAAGAGCAGCCGCACCGCTAGCGCTTGTGCTCATAGCTTGAGCTAGAAGTTTGCGTGTGCGGTGAAAGTACGTTCGCAGTCTCCTTTCTGTATGCACTTTAGGTACGTACACAGTGCGGAGTTCCGGGAACAGCGAAAATAATACGAGTGTGAAAGTATGAGTGATATCAAATACATGTGCGCAACGTATAATACGAATAGTGCATAATCAGATTTCTTCAAATCCGTAGTTTTTAGGGGAAATCCGTATTTCTGTATTTGTGTTCGAATTCCGTAACAAATATGGTAAATCCGTACTGGTTGGCAGCTCTGCATGACTCTCAACTGGGTTGATACCAGCCAGAACAAAACACACATTTGTCAAAAATGGATTTTGCACCCTTTCACAAAAGTGGCTTTTACTCATTTAAGTGTAAAATATTGCCAGATATTTAGGTGTCATTTGATAGAAGGGACCCTGCGCTAACCACAGGTATGAAATTTTCCTAACTGTCAATTGTAAATGGTTCTCAACTTTGGTAATACTAGCCATATCAAATACCACTCCTTGTCAAGTTTGAATTTTGCACGAAAGTGGTTTTAGATCACTCAAACGTAATAACTAGTCAGATTATGTTGGTGTTATTGCATAGCGAGACCCTAAGCTATCTACAAGAATGAAAATGTATTGAAAATATTTATTTGGGAAGACTTTTTCCAACTGTTAATTGTAAACGGTTCTCAACTTTGGTAATACTAGCCATATCAAATACCACTCCTTGTCAAGTTTGAATTTTGCACGAAAGTGGTTTTAGATCACTCAAACGTAATAACTAGTCAGATTTTTTTTTGTGTTATTGCATAGGGAGACCCTAAGGTATCTACAAGAATGAAAATGTATTGAAAATATTTAGAAATATTTATTTGGGGAGACTTTTTCCAATTGTTATCTTTTTTTTAGAACGCACTGTATAAATGGATCTATCATTATGATTATCCAGGAGAGTTACCTTTGCTGATGACCCAGTATCAGGATAAGCAGTGAAGAACTGAGAGACATAAGTCATTATAGACTTTTCATCTGGCTTATCAACATCAACATCTGAAATGAACAAGGGCAACACAAAGCTTAGCATCAAGTTGCCTATATACGTCAGAACATGTTAACTCCATTAGATTATACCATTACAGTCAAACCTGTCTTAGCGGCCACCTGCTTATAGCTGCCAGTAAAAAATCCCCCGCAGAAAATTACTGTGTTGTAGGTTTGTAGACCCTGCATATAGCAATCACCAGCCTAACTCGGCCAGCGGCCACCGATTATGTATCCTGCGGTCAATACCTGACCGCGTATAGCGGCTACCAATATCGAGTAGAGCCGTAGCTTCATGCACAGAAAGTTAGCTTATGCAATAATAAAGCCGTGGTGTGTTTACCGAGTCCTAGCTCAGTCACACTCTCACACAAACGTAGTGAATAGATTCTACAACGGCCAAGAAGTAGTACTGATTTTATGAAAATCTAAAAGTAATACCACATTGCCAACTAATTAGAGATTAAAAGTCTTTTGAGTAAGAATTAAGCACTAGTATTGTTCTTCGCACCATCCATCCGCGATCCCCTGCACTTGAATTGTTCTCTTAAGCTTAGCTACCTCCATACAAAACAAAACAAAACAACCGGTATCCCGATCGGCATTGATATCGCACGGGGGCAATACTACAGGCTCGTACACTTCAATATTAATTTTCAATTTTTTAAAGATTTAGCCAAAATATTTTAAAGGGTTAAAGCTTTTCAAAAAAAAAGAATTCCAACGAGTGAACTTTGTAGAAAGTGAACAAAATAAAATACTACCCAATTATTATTTTTTTAAGGATCAATAATAACAATTTCATGTACGAGCCTGTCAAGCTAAAAAACGGCGGAGAAACTCGTCCACCAGTGATCCTTTGTCGACGTTCACACTTTCGACGAATCAAATGAGCACCTTCTATCGTCTGTTCTCAAAAACAATTATATAATTAACTATGTTTGCATATTTAATGAACTGTGAACTTTAAACTTTGACTTTTGACCTACATACTCGATCGAACTTAGGCTATATATTCAAACCATGTACCTTCTTACCAAATTTCATCAAAATCTGTCTAACATTACTAAAGTTATTGAACGGAAAAAACACATTTTCGGATTTTCGCATATTTAATGAGCTATGACCTTTGACCTTTGGCCTACATACTCCAAAATCAAACTTAGGCTGTATTTGATACCATGTACCTTCATATCAAATTTCATTCAAATCCATCAAATATTACTAAAGTTATTGAACGGAAACCAGATTTGTTACGGACAGACGGAAGGACGGACGGATTGTATTTGACTTGCCCTAAAACAATACGGTTTTTGCATTTCTAGTAAAGGAATTAATATGAAATAGTTCAAACGATTGCAGGTGCCATAAGCAGCTGAGAATGTTTGCATGATGTGTAATTTTTCTTCTGTCTAATACTGCAGCATAGTATATATCACTTCATGGACATTTTGTATGTTAACGAATGGCTATTTTGCTAACACCATTTGTAGGAGATGTGATTTAAAAGTGGTATAAATGACCTTGGATGAAGCATGCAAACTAATCTACAAACTCATGATGAATTTCATGTTTTATGCCATTTGCTTGGATGTCCTACTGAAATGATGCAGCAAAGGGAGTGTAAAGGTTTGTCTCTACTTACCATTCGGATCAAGGAGTTTGGCAATTCCCAGTTTCTCTTCTGCTAAATTGAATGCTTGATCCAATCTTTCTACATTGGTCTGACCACTGAGATTTTGTAGATCAATCAGATCACGTTGGATATTATGGATCAATATGTTAAAGGCATTACCATCCCTCCAGCTTGGTCCAAAGTCTCTTATCTCAACAGTTAGACCTCCAGGTACAGATCTGTATCAATTTTGGATGAAATTTTGGATATGATTCAAACATATCATAAGTTATTTCAATCATTTTTCCTAAAAACAATGTTTTTCTCAAGACTTAAATGATATGCTGGTGATTGACAAGCTATTCAAAACTGTTATTCAGTGGTACTGCCTTTAAAGGGGAGGTTCCACCCTGATATTAAAATGGATTTAGAAGAAGCAGGAAAATTAAAGAAACAGATCAATGAAAGTTTGAGCAAAATCCAATGAGGAAAAAGGAAGTTACAAATTTTTGAAGTTGTAATCAATCATACACAAATTGACAACTCTGTGACATATCTTGCTGGGTCCTCTCCCATTTGCCCTGTGCTGAAAAAAAAATCATAATTTTTCCATTTTCTCTAAAGAAAATATTTAATCATACATGCACCCTTCATATAGTCATTGCAAATATGTTTTTACACACAAACTATACGAAACAAATTTATCAGTTCCTAAGGTGCATATATGATTTAATATTTTCTTTAGCGAAATGGAAATTAATAATTTTGCTTAAACTTTCAGTAATTTGTTTCTATTATTTTTCTACTTTTATTCAAATCAACTAAATACCAGGGTGGAATTCCCCTTTATGGTCCAGCTGTAGTTTAATTTCTGGCAGGTCTGAAACATACAGACTACCAACCCTGATCTGATCTGATCTGATGCAAGTCGATACAGTCTGATTAAGGTAAGATCTATTTCTCAGCCATACTAATAGTTGATCCAGAAAAACACTTCTCAGGCCTGAATATGTCTCTCAAGTAGCTATCACGTGAATATATGTCAAATATACATACCGAGTGATAAAGAGAGGAGAGAGAGAGAGGACGAGAGAGAGGGAACAGTCAGTCCGCAGCCCATGCGAAAAGCACTTCTTCTGCGGAACTCGTATTCAAGCCGGAGCAAGAATTATGAATATTCATGAGCAGAAGGGTCCAGTAGAAAACTGCCAATTACTTCACTGTTTCTGAACAGATTTTTATGATAAATATCTAAAATAAGAGAGGAAGGATAGTTATACCATTCAACTTCAGTTTGAGTTTGAAGACTTTTGAAAATGAATAGACCATTTACAAGTGAAAATGAAAGGGGTGAAAAAATATTGGTCAGAAATTTTGCTGCAAGAAATTTCTTAAATCATTAGAATCTTTCAGAGCTGACTAAAAACCTGCGGATTTAGCTTTCATACCAGTCAGGAGTTCAGCAAGTTCGGCATGATACATATTATTTCCCATCCAAAATGAAATCGTTCCGAATGACGTAACATGATTGGTCCGCTCACCAGCACATCTGTATCTGCTCGATACAGCCGAACGAATAAGTGCACATAGATGTACTACGGTATGTCCATCCACTCGTACACCTACACACACACACACGTAGGTATGACCTAGTACAGCCCACTTTTGCACATTGATAAGCACAAGTAGTGGGTTGAATTTGATGTAATCAAGGAGTTATTACTCCTTGATTTAACATTGTACATGTAAGGTACAATAGGCCTATTGTGTACCCTGCATTGCTGATAAGTTTTGTGTGAACAGGGAGCTCTTCCACCTCCCTGGTGTGATCTAGCGGTGATAATGTAGGTCATTCATGAGGAAGGGGAAAATATTGTTAATACTTCATTTTCATCTTCGACACCCAAAATTTGCAGCAGAGAAAACTAAAATAGTCCTAAAATCAGTGGTAAGATTGTTGATGAATTACATGTACATCCTCCTTACATTGATTTTGGTGTACCTTTTATGCGATTGCAACAGTGAAGTGTTTGACAGGACTCAAGTATCTAACCACAGTGGAGGCTGGGAGCATGTCACCCTGTTGCACCGGGGTAGTGTACCAGACGTTCACCCCCTCGTGGCTTTCACGGTGTATTTTGTTCAGAAAACGGTTGAAATAAAGGCATATTTTCTTCGACAGATACATTTTGCTGCAAAATTATTTTTAATTTATTGTTAGTGCCAATAATCCATCTCAACGATGATCGACATCACTTATATTTTAAAACTTTATACCAGTCAGACTCGATATCCAGTGAAGATCTCAGCGGGAATCTCAGCGGGAATCTGCATTTTGGCTCATTAACACACAGGCTGTGGACTGACTGGGAAGTGAGGGCGGGAGAGAGAGAGAAGGCGGAGGGGGTAGTGACAGAAAATGCAGAGCCAGTATTTGAAAATAAGTGATATTAGGGATATTTGAACAGAGAAACAAGAAGAGGAGGAAAGAATTACAGAGAAGCATAACCTCCCATGTTAGGAGGGAAGGAAATATCTATGGTCATTCTTCCTTATTTCTGAAGGAGTATGTCTAGGTCAGTGCAAGCAAATATGTTTGTTATGAAGGTGGAGTATTTGTTGAGACGGCTCCATGAAAAGAACATTTGAACACGTTTCTCTTTGTCTGCAATTAAAGTGTGCAAAACATGTCACACATTATACTTCACATACTGCTGTAGGCAAAGTGCCAAGTGCATTCTTCTGTGCACATTCATGTGAACAATTTGATATTTGATACACAAGTCACAATCAGTTATCCGTCGATTTCAAGGATACATGCTGTGAATATATTACACAAAATGATATCTATTTTAGTCTACATGTTCATATCATCTGTTCAGAGTCAGTTGGGTGTGCATTTTTAATTTTTAATTTTGACTTAATGATTATGTAGAAACGATAACAATACATTAATTGCTGTTATAGAGTTTATCCCTGCCATGGCATCTCTATACGCGTAGTAAATGAAAATGATAAGAAAGATCTTCAAAGATGGGAGCTGCTATTGCACAAGCAAATGAGTACCTCACTTATAATACTACTTTAATAACTCTTTGAATACCAAATAAAATACTGTCATATGAGACATGTGTATACCATTTGTGCAAGAAAGCCTAAATGGCACAGTAAGAGTCACCCGAGAATGTTAGTACATGTAAGAATAATTGTTGTGTATCAATTACAGCACTTTTCTGAATATTACGGACTATAAATATCTGAGAGGATGAATTTCAAGTGTTACTACTCTTGGTCTGAGCACCATGGGCTTCTCATTATTCTGCTGAGACAAGTGCGTGTGACATAAAAATTAAAGGTGTTAGAAAATTAATTTTATGAAACAAAAAACATTCTTGCAGCATGAATGAGCCGCTGTGAGGGGGGAAAAAAGGCAACACCTTGTTGACAGAAGGCCACATGGCATGGCTGCTATCAGCAAATGTAGCAATTTTCCACCAAGAACTGAACAAACTGCCCCCAGAGGGGTGGACATGGCTTTACGAGAAAATGAGGCAAAGCCCCTGGACAATTATCCTCAGACCACTTCTGTCAGGACATTTTTTTCGAAAAAAAACCCCTACCCCTCGAGAATATCCGAGGCAGTTAGCACCTAGGATATTTACATTCTGTTAATTTTTCTGAAAGTTCTATCCGTTGGGGTGCCCTTAGAAGTAATTGTCCTTCAGCGAAAATTGTCCGGGGTTAATTGTCCTAGGGGCAACTACCCTGGCGGTAATTATCTGAGGGATTAGTTGTTACACAAGCTAATTGTTTTGGGGAGTATTCATCCACTCATTCTGAATATTCAATTAGTGAGATAGACAACACTTCCGACATTGGCCTTTATAAGAAGCTGGTCTAATAATTTTTTCTAGGGCTGTATGTACATACATATACATATACTTATATAAGCAACTATGATACTACACAACATAACATGGCTTAGTCCAAGTTATAATATTAATAATAGCTACATTTAATAGATTGCACACTTATCCATCTCAGGGGATGCTTAAGGTGCCTACAAAGTGATTACTACCCTGGCTTTAGCCCAGCCACCATTAGCCGCTAAAACATTCGAGGAATAAATTCATATCTGGTTCCTATTTACTACACCTGGGTGGAGAGTTGCAAATGTAGATTAATGTCTTGCCAAAGGACATCAGTGCCACAGCGGGACTCGAACCGCAAACAATGAGAACTACAGTCTGGTGACACGACACCTCTACCTCTAAGTTATACATTTTCTTGTAATATTTGAAACATGAACACATTGAGAGAAATAATTCTCATGTTACATTTTAACGAACATGTTCTTCCATGTATGAATTAGATAAGACAAAATCTCATAACTGATACCTTCTTTGAATTTCACAACATAGCCTCAAAATATTATAGCCTGAATATTACTTCTTTTCATGTTAATTATTTATCAGCATTCGATACATAGCTAACAAAGGGTTCATAATTTGTTAAAACTTTTCTGATTAAAATTGTTCAGGAAATTGTTCAGGAAATGATTCAGGAAACACTTTCTTGCTTAGATAGAAAACTTCCTATTTGACACTTCTATAACAGCTGGTTAATAAGAGGCTTTTATTGCTGAAGGACAAACTTATAAATCAAATGATAATAGCAAACTTACAGTGCTTTTGAAGCCTTCTTCGCCCAGTTGAGAAGAGCCTTCTTAGCTGTCACTTTCTCTTTCAACTTGGAAGCAGCTCTGAAAGCCTTCTTCAAAGGAGGAGGTTCATTAGCTTCAGACCCCCGTCTTGATGTGGTAGGAGAAGAGGTAGCTGAACTACCCACACTGCTTGAATCATACTCAGCTAGAGCATCTAATAAAGTGGTATTGGCTTCAATCTAGAATACAAGAAGAACATTAGTACAGTGTTTAGACCAATAATCCTTTATTTACCCCCTGCCCCCTCAAAAAAAAAAAAAAAGTTGGAGAAATATGACAAGTTATTAAAAAAGCAAAAGCATAATTTTGTCAGTCTTTGTTCCCTTGGTATATGCTGAGTAGGAGCATGTTTTTTTTTCCAAATTTGATGGAAATGGCATCCTTTTTAAAAATGAACTCTAGATTTCAAATCGAAATGAAGATAATGATTAAAAACAACAGTTCTATGTTAAGATGTATTACCAACTATTTGAAGCGAAGGAATGAGAAACACAATTTTTTTTAATTTAAAAGATATGATTTTAAATGGCAAGTATTTTAAATGTATTTTTACTTTGAAGGTGTTTTGATTCCATCCATTTTATTAATTAACAAAACAAATACTGTATCAAATTTTAGTGGAAAAAAGAACATTCTGTACTTTGATATGTAAAGAAAACAATTCTAATAGGATGTACATGTATATTGTCACTACAATGTTGTTTTTGGTTCACCTTTAATACTACTACTACAAAGTTACTACTACTACTACTACTACTACACTACTAGTACTACTATTACTACTACCACTGCTACTACTACGATGACGACTACTACTCCTACTACAACTACTACTCCTACTACAACTACTACTCCTACTACAACTACTACTACACTACTACTACTACTACTACTACTACTACTACTACTACTACTGTACTACTACTACTACTACAATATATAATACAACTGACTTATAAAAGTATGTAATATGTTTATTAAATTCTAATCAATTGTATGAAACCCACCTGGAAGTAGAGAATAATTGTCCAGATAAGACCAAGACAGATCGGTGGACGGCCATCCACAATATCACCAGCATTGATGCCCACGAGCTTGATCTGCAGATAAGAATAGAAGGTCCAAGGTATTTAACTGTCACTCTGAGTTTATGATATAGATGTATTCACTGTCAACTTATAGGCATTTCTCATATCCAACACGTCAACCACTGATACAAAATAATATTTTCCTTTATGCTCTGAAATTTTTGACCATTTGAATACATTAGTATTTTTGTGGGTGATTTAGATCGATCAATTATAGATGGACAGATAAATACAGATAGCTAGACATTGTCTAATGATATGAAAATTATTTTGGGGTGATTGGTCCCCTTTCATTCATAATTATGTATATTTTTCTCACCTTTTTGTCCCGAAGAAATTGAAGAGCTGTGTTCACATTGGACATCCAGTGCACTCTTCTCATGTGTCTTCCTCTTTCATATGGCTGTATGGGAATATAAACAGTGTAAACACTTTTATCCTTCTTTTTCATATGGCTGTATAGCAATATAAACAGTGTAAACACTCTTATAATGTGACCTTCTGTTTAAAATGGCTGTATGGGATTATAAACAGTATAAACACTCATCTCATGTCTCCTTCTCTATTGTATGGCTGTATGGGAATATAAAAAATGCAAACACTCTTTTCACATGCCTTCCTTTGCCTTATGGTTGCATGGTAACATCTAATCTTCTGATGTGTCATCTTTTACATGGCTTTATATGAATGTAACCAAATAATATGATAAATTTGCTCATGTGCCCTTAACTGTTACGTGGCTGTATATAGGAGTATAAACAATATAAACACTTGTTTACTTGTTAGAATACATGAATACATAAATGATTATATATAAGCACCATTTGCCACCAAGGCACTAGACTAAATGTACAATACAATATCGCCCTTGAATGTCAGCTCCCAGTATCTACTCAACATGAATGTACATTGTATGTCATTATTACTACATGTAACTGACTAGTGGATTCAATATGACCTTTTTCAATAGATGTGGCATTCACAGTATTATTGTTTGTAATCATTGGAAGTAAAGGAAATCTACACTTCATTACAAAGCAAAACTATGTTTTCAGATCTCAGTTGTCTCTCAGACTTCAAAATCTAGAAGAAAAATATCTAAATCTTCATCAAATCTTATTCAATGCTACTTTTCACCTGATGTCCTCTCAGGAATGTTTGTATATTTTGTCTAAAAGTATGACATCAACAAGAATTTATGAATCGCATATTGGAAAAGCAGAAACTTTCACAACATGGAACTTTGACAAATTATATACCACAGCTATTTTCATGGTAGAAAAACTTTGCAAATTGAAAATTAATTTATATTGTCAAATTTTATGCAAATATTTCAGGGCATCATACTTTTGCAAATCTGGAGTTCTGAACCACTCAAAAAATTTGAGAATTTTTCATGCACCCCAAATTCTCAGATTTTTTAGTATATGAGAGATTTAAAGAAATGTAACAGCAAATTATAGATCCATATACATGTGTAATATTTGTCCTGTTTTGTCTTGTCTTGTTTTTTTTTTTGTCGTTTTTAATGAGTATATTCCTGTAGGTTCATTAAAACTGTATTTATAAATATAATATTGTATATGCTTTAATTTTATGGCTGAGCCTTTCATAACAGCCTTTTCCTTGTTGGCTGCCACATACTCCAGCATTAGAGTTATCTGTTTAGTGCTCAATTTTACTACTTTGTATTTTATTCTGTCCAGTGAAATACATATACATATACATGTACATGTATTTGAATTGAATTGAATTGAATTGAAATTAAATACTTACTAGAGCCTCCCCAGAGAGAATCTCAAGGAGAGCCAGTAGTACTGTTCCAGTCTGGATGTCACGAAAGAGTTCTTCAATCTTGTATGGTGGGTCATGCTACAAGAAATTTTCAGGAAAAGAAAGAGAAAAAAAATTAAATTAATGAATTGAATCTATTTTATGTGTAACAACAACCAAGAAAGAGAAAAATGTAAGGATTAAAACTTGTATACAAATTATATAAAAGATGTATGTAAAATGCATACAATTCATTCATACATGAAAGACTGACACAAAGTTTTATAATTCACCCTTCAATATTTAATTAACATCGGATTAACAGACAATTACCCTCTTTCGTCATTTATTCTTTTGATCAAAATAATGTTAAAGCACACCTTTAATGAGAATAATAAGAAGGTATTGTAGAAAAAAATTATATAGGCATTGATCTGATTCCCGGCTTTTCCTGACCTTTGTTTGAAAGCTTTGAATAAGATGTGAAAATGTTTTGACCATAATAGTGAGTAAAGAATCAACAAAAAAGTTTATAGAAAGGCTTCCTTTCGGATGATTAAGAACAAGATGAATGCAACTGCGTCTCCTATATGCCTCCGCCTAAATTCAGTCGATGGCTCAAACTGTTCTTGAAATATTGTGATAACCAGAATAAAAAGCCTCTAATTACATGTTAATTGACCCCTTTGACATTTGACCTTTCATATACACCTATATAATGACCTCTATGACCTGTCACCTTTGACCTACGAACAAAAATCTAATCAGTTCATCTCACTATGGTGATGCATACTATTTCCAAGTTTTAAGTTAATGGATCAAATGGTTCTTGAGATATCACGTTAACAAGGCTAATACCTGCAATTTCAGAAATTGACCTGTGACCCCTGACCTTTGAACTACATACCCCAAAATCTAATCAGCTTGTCTCACTATGGTGATGCATACTAGTTCCAAGTTTGAAGTTAAAGGGATTGATTAACTTTGTGAAAACGTATGAAATCAGCTCAAATGCCAGTAAATTGTGTGCAATCCTCTTACTACATATATTATTAAGGATATGTGAAAGTATGAGAGAAAATGGAACCCGTTTACTATCCTAAAAAAGAGAAAATTGCGATCGATCGCTAGCGCAGGTCGCTCGTCTTCTTCACTGTGCTGTAGTCACAAAACCAAGCACCAGAGCTTGGGGATTTCAGAGCGGGTTTCCAGCCTGTACGGTATTCTGTGATAGAGCAAGGTATGCCAACCGTAAGAGTTCTTTAGAGTTCGGTGGTACTCTATCCCGACATCAATGTTCAATCGTAAATATCTTCATATATAAACGACCGATCAGCTTATAAAACTCAGGCGATTCCTGTCTGACATAAAGGTTTGCAATTTTGATTTCAGCATTAGCTGGAACAGTGATTTTTTTTTTTCAATCCTGGGCAAAGTTAATCAATCCCTTTAATGGATCAAATGGTTCTTGAGATATCATGTTAACAAGGCTAAAACCTGCAATTTCAGCATTGACCTCTACAGGGATGCCACTTAGAATTAATAAAAAAGTAGGAAAAATCATCTAGAATGGGCCCTTGTGTACATAAAAAGTGTTTTTTCTATGGCTAAAATATGTTGACAAAGTAGGAATTCCTACTTTTGTCTGAAAAGTGGCATCCCTGCTCTATGACCTTTGACCTTTGACCTACGTGAACAAAAATCTAATCAGTTCGTCTCACTATGGTGATGCATACTAGTTCCAAGTTTGAAGTTAATGGATCGAATTGTTCTTGAGTTATCACGTTAACGAGGCTAACACCTGAAATTTCAGAAATTGGCCTCAGTGAGCTTTGACCTTTCACCTACATACCCAAAAATCTAATCAGAGCGTGTTTCCTATGGTGATACATACTAGCACCAAGTTTGAAGTTCATGCCTCGTGTGGTTCTTGAAATATCACGAGAACGAGAAAGCAGGAGGGACGAAAGGACAAACCCCAAAACATAATGCCTCCACCACGTTCGTTCGGTGGGCCTACATGTAGGCATAAAAACATGGACATTTCCATTAGTTGTGTGATATACCACATCATGACTCAACACTAACAAGGGTCTGATAAACCTTGACCAAAAAATCCCACTCCAGACTCACCAAAAATATCAAGATCTATATAAGGGGCCCCTGGGTGGAAAAGGTCCCCTTGGAAAAAGAGCCAGGGTGGAGCCCTGCTTACAGATCAAGGTAAATTCATTTGAGGTCATTATAAATTTCAAGGTAAAAACATGATAGGTAAAAACATGATGGATAATCACTACTTCACTATATCATAATCTGTTATTACTTTGCTTTTGTTAAAGTTGGACAGATCTATCATTGGCCTCCTTAAACATGAATGTATCAATTGAATTTGATATCCTATGCACTATGCAATATATTTGAAGGTTTACCTTAGCAAGGTGCGAGTTCATCCAGTTTGTGAAAGTTTTCTTCTGTACTCTCTCTTGCTCATCTGAATCGAAAGAAGGCAAAAAAGAACAAACATCAATTTTAAACATTTCCCATTTCCCTTTTCCCCAGGCATTCAGGAATCTGCTCACTGAATTTTCAGTACTCAAGTCTCCTTCATTACTCACCTCTCAAAATAATCCTTCTTAAGTTAGTCTTTGATCGCATTGCTGTTCTTAAATATGATCAGGTCCAGATTGCGACCATAAAACAAAATGATCATGCCACGATAATGTTTTACACACATCAAAGAAAATAACCAGTAACTTTACCTGAGAGGTGAGAGAATTTTTAGAAATCCTCATGAATCAGAACACTAGTTTACTGGCAATATTGATTTCAGGGAGACTGTTCTTACTGGTACTTGGTTCTTTCACACATGGAAGTGCAACTGAGATGTGTCAAATGAGGTGTTTCCCCATTAGCCTGAGCATACTCATGCTTGATATATTAGACCAATCAAGAAAAAAGTTTGAATTTTCTCTGTCTTCCAGAAGGCCTCTCCGCATTAGACCCTCACTTTTCAAAATAGCAGGGTATAGCATAGTTGTATATAATTTCAAATGTGAGTAGGCCTAAACCCTGATTCTTTATCATGTTTTTGTATAGAACAATTTGAAAATCTTCATTTGCTGCAGGAATTTCACACAAATTTGTTATTACTTATCGCATAGCTATAGACTTGTAAAATCAGCACTGATTTTCTTATTTACTATATAAATCTGTATACCTACCTATTATGCCTGTAGTCTTGACTACGGGACCCCTTCGAGAATTATCACACATGTGTCACAAAATTGTGCGCACCCCCCGTAATCCTATTGTCCCCTTTGCCACTCACGCGCGTCAATACGCTACGGCCATCTTCCTCTTTTGCGAGCAACCCCAAGAAGAAACATGTTGCTTGCAAGGAGCGGGGAAGGAGGGAGGGTCATAGGTAGGTATATAGATTTATATAGTAAATAAGAAAATCAGTGCTGATTTTACAAATTTACTGCAATAAATCATATATACCTACCTATTATGCCAGACCAGCGCCAACTCAAAAAACCGGGAGGCATGTTTCAAGCAAAGGAAATAGGATTACACCAAAGACTACAAAGAAGACACAGCGGCCTTCAAGGTGGCTGACGCAAACAAAGCTTCACCTGCGGGAATATCCCTAAGGTAGCAAGAAATGAAGGAATTGGGCGAACGCCAATAAGCAGCCTTCAAAATATCAACAAGCGCCACACCTTGAAACAGAGCCCAAGAAGTGCTGACACTGCGAGTATCATGAGCACGAGGCTTACTGTCGGATAAAAGAGCCTCTGTGCCAGCGGCCCTAATAGCTTCAACGATCCATCTAGAAATGGAATCAAGAGAGGCAGGAGAAAAAGGCTCTCTAGTGATCAAGAACAACTGATCATCCTTACGAAAAGACTTAGTCTTATCAATATACCATTTGAGAGCCCTAACAGGACACCAAACTTTGTCCTCACGCACCGAAGAAAGGTCAGAAAGCGGACAAAGAAAAATCTCAACAGGACCGGAGGTAGCTGTCTGATTCTTGGCAACGAAAGAAGCCCTAGGAATCAATCTAACACCTTTTCCCTCCCAGCGAACATGACCAGGAGTAAGACAGAGAGCATGAAGAGTACTGCGCCTCTGCCCAGAGGCAATAGCTACCAAAAAGAGCGTCTTAACCGTAAGATGATGAAGCGAAGCTTCACTAACGGTTCAAAAGGAGGTTTCGCCAAGGCCTCCAGGACCTTAGGCAGACTCCAAGACGGCACTAACTTAGAAAACGAAGGTCGTTTCAGAAAGAACGAACGAATCAAATCGCTTAGTAGCGGGGAATTGGAAATCCCCGAACCATCCGAAAAACCCGAATGAATGGCCCCGATCGCCGAACGGTAGCCTCGGATAGTAGAAATAGATCTCCCTTTGTCAAACAACGAGATTAAGAAATCCGCAATTGAGCCAATAGGAGCCTTAGAAGGGGTTTGATTTCTCTCTTTGCACCAAAGGAAAAAGACCGAGAGACGGGAATTGTAAATTTCCCTAGTAGAAACCCTACGACTGGACATTAAAAAGTCCGCGGCTCTATCAGAGAGACCCGACTGTCTTGCAGATTCCCTGACAGGGGCCAAGCAGTCAAATGAAGAGACTCCGGATTGTGGTGAAGAATCCCCGATAGGGGCTGTAACACCAGATCCGCTCTTAACGGGAGAACTAACGGTTGAGCCCTTAGAAGGCTCATAAGCTCCGGAAACCAATTCCTCCTGGGCCAAAAGGGAGCTATTACAAGCACCCTCGCCCGATCTTCCCTGATTTTCCGCAAGACACGCGGAATCAGTTGGAAGGGAGGAAAGGCGAATCCCTGAAGGTTCTCCCAGCTGAGGGAGAAAGCATCGAGAGCCCATGCTCCCTGATCGCGAACACGGGAGCAATACTTCGGCAGCTGGTGATTTAGCACCGACGCAAATAGATCCACTTCCAGAGGACCTAGGCAAGTGCGAATGCGGCAAAATACCTCTGGATGGAGCATCCATTCCGATGGAAGATACCTGCCCCGGGACAGAAAATCCGCAATGAGGTTTTCCCGACCTGGGATGAAAGAGGCCACGGGTGTGATTGCCATGCGACGACACCACCTCCACAGCTGAGCTGCTAGGGCATTCAGGGCAACCGAACGAGTGCCTCCCTGCCTATTGATATATGCCGCCACGGTAACATTGTCCGTGAGAATCAGAACCGAACGACTGAGAAGTCGACTTCTGAAATGGAGCAAGGTCAGCAGAACTGCCATAAACTCCAGGACATTGATATGAGGAAGAGTCCCAAGATGAGACCAATCCCCCGCAACCGTGCTGCCGTTGCAGTGTCCTCCCCACCCCAACCGAGAGGCGTCCGTCGAAACCGATATCGACGGAAGAGGGACAGAGAAGGACCTGCCTCGCGCGAGAAACACCTCGCTCGTCCAACAAGCGAGAAGAGACTTGATCTCTACTGGTACTGGAATCCAGACCAAAAGAGAGTCTTTTCCCGGCTTGAAGAACCTGAGGAGATGTCTCTGAAAGGGTCTCATGAGGAGCCGGCAGTCCTCTAAAACATCGACTAGACTGGCCAGATAACCTAGAAACTGAAGCCACTGTCTGGCCGAGACTCTTCTGGCCAGCAAGAGCTTGCGAGCCGCAGAGACAATGGTGAGAATCCTGTCTCGACTGGGTCGAGCTAACTGATTCCTTATGTCTAACACCGCCCCCAGAAAAACTGGGTTGCGAGTGGGGACTAACTCTGACTTTTCCCAATTTATTAGGAAACCTAAGTCTTGAGTAAGAGAGACTAGCAAACGAGTCTCGTCCAACAAACGATCGCGCGACTCCGCAAGGAGAAGCCAATCGTCCAGGTAACAAAACAACCGCAGGCCGCGACGCCTCAGAAAGGCCGCTAGCACCGCTACAACTTGAGTAAAAACCCGAGGGGCCGGGCGCAGCCCGAAGGGAAGAGCCCGAAACCGGTAGGTCTCCGAGAGGAAGGAGAACCCCAGAAGATCGCGAGATGCGCGATGAATGGGAATGTGAAAGTACGCGTCCTTGAGATCTATCGAGACCGCGTAGTCTTCCCTTCTGATCAACGGAAGAATGGAGGCAAGAGTCTCCATACGAAAATGAACCGGAGGAATAAATTTGTTTATCCTCTTTAGGTTCAGTATCAAACGAAGTTTTCCCGAGCGCTTGGGAATAACAAATATTGGAGAAAGGGAAAGAGACGGCCTGTCTCTTACCCTTTCTATAGCCCTCTTTTCCAAAAGAGACTCGATCTCCTTCGAAGCATGAGACCGAGACAGGGCAGACATGGGAGGTGACCGAATTCTTATAGCCCCTCCGGGGAGCGAGGCGCAAAGATCTATGAAGAATCCGTCTCGCACGACGGAGAGAACAAACCCGTCCCCGGAGATGGCCTCCCAAGCGGGGAGAAACGCATGAAGTCGGCCACCTACCACATTCGGTCGAACCAGCGCTCGGGGAAAAACGTCAAAAACCAGGCTTGGCCTTCTGCGAAGCCATCGCCTTACCACGAGAACCTCTCGAAAAACCCCTGCCACGACTCCCTCTCCCACGAGACGGAGCTGGCTGAGGCTCAGGAGGCGGGACCCTAGACACACGACTGCGTTGACCCGAAACAGGACCAGCAGGTCTACGCTGAACAGGGGCCCGCGTTGGCTTAGAGCTAGTGTGAAACTGCTTAGTCATATCCGAGATCTGCTTTCGCGCATCGATCTCTCTTTGAAACACCGTAGCGAATTTACCACCAAAAAGCGAAGGACCCCGAGACGGAACATCTCGGAGAAGTTGAGCAATGCCCGACTCTCTAACACCCAGTGCTGAGAGAGCCGAGGTCCTGCGACGGAACGTAGCCGAAGCAGCTGCTGTGGAAAGCTGCGACCACTGCAGACAAAAAAGAGTATGCAGCAAGTCGTCAATAATCAGCTTGTCACCATCGGTAACATTCAACTCCTCCGCCCTGGATCTAAGGTCGGAGAGAAGCCCTTGAAAAGCCGTCAAACGCATCCCTGATCTAATGTGGTTTTCAATATTAGACCAAATCTTATCCTCCGCCCTGAACGCAGCGGAGGTAAGCGGATTAGTCGCCCGCAAGCGACGACCAACCTCTAAAATCTCAGGAGAAAGAATCTTAGCCTTGAAAAAGCTGTCTTGGTCCTGAGAACAAAAGGCAAAAGCCTTACCCCTGACCGCATTAGATCGCTTAACCAACACAGCGGCCTCAATGCGGTCATACTCCAGCTTGAAAGCCTCCTCGAGAGCAATACCCTCAGAGGAGACCTGCTGCTTGAAATTCCAACGCGAAGTCGAACCCTGCGCGCGGGTTGACTGAACTTCAGGGAGATATTTGGACAACAAAGCAATCGCTTCCACTCCACAGAGATTGAGCGATTGAGACTCCGCCTGCCCAAGCGATTCGGGAACCGAAGCTTGAGAGGACGCATCCAAATCTGGTTCCACCCGAGTGGAATGAGACAAAGGAACGCTAACAAAGGCCTCCGCAGGCGGGTCCCCGCATGGTTCACCAACAGTCTCCTCGCCCGGCGGAGCCCCAAGGGCCGCGGGAGTAGGAGGCACATGCGAATCAGTCTCAGACAAAGAGGAATCAATCACAAAAGGTTGATCAGACTCAAAGCGAGATCCCTGAATAGGGACAGAAGTCAGGGTTGAAGAAGCCGGTACAAAGGACCAACCATGACTCTGAGCAAAAGCCCGCATCATACTGAACATGTCAGCTTGAGAGGAGCTAGCCGGGTCAGCCAGGCCAGACGGGCAAGAGGTCGGCAAAGCCTTGCCTCTTTTCGCCCTCTTCTTGGCCTTTTTCTTGGCTGGCTCGACAATAGTCGTAGCCGAAAGCCTTTTCTTAGAACGCTTAATCGGATTCATTCGGATCCCCGAAGCCTCTTCGGAAACACGAACCGATTCCTCCGCGGAGGGACGTTCACTTCCCATAAAGGGATTGGAGCGCTCATGGCGTAAGCCTAGAGAATCGCCCAAATCACCCATATTGGCTAGGCAAGAAGATGCCGTAGCCATGGGTTGGGAGCTAAAAGCTCCCAGTGCGTGGGCAGACCGAGATGACTCGGTATGTGCCCGATGACTACTAAAGGCATGTGAACCCACTATTGGACCGCTTGAAAGCGGCAATAGGGGAGCACTAGTAGTCACGCACTCAGGTGAAAACACCTGTTGCTCCGAAGAGCGTCCACAATTGTTAGCTCGAGCATTCCCATCAGCTGGCAACTGAGACAGCCCAGAAAGTACTCGTTCCCCCATATGGCGTTTGCCGGGGGCTAGGGTTTGAGAACCCAGACCAACATGGACCAAGCCCGTGGGTTGCCCTGCAGTAGTGGGGCGCGTCTCCCCTAACGGATCAGAGCGAGTGAACGCTACCGTACGGGAAACAACAGCCCCCCCCTCTGGTCTCAGCGACCGGGGGATTGGATTCGAGATATCCAAACCACTAGAATCTGACGCCACCCACCCCGAAACCACAGGCTTCGGAGTTGACAATCCCGATTCAGTTAACGCCACCCGTCCCGAAGCCGCAAGCTCCGAAACTGGCAAACTCTGCAAGGGAACACCACTAGGCAACTTACCTTTAGCCCTCCTCCCTCCCCCGCGTACCGCTGTACTTGGGGGAGTTCTGGAAGGCCGAGTCGTCTTGCTAGACAACTCTTCGGAAGAAGCAGGTCTCCTTGACCCAGCTGCTTCTTCTTCCGAATTCATACCACTGCAATAAAACAGACAATAAAGTATACTTTTCAATTTAAGAAATACTTCAACTGAATGCAGTAAATAAAACTAAAGTTTATTTGGGAGATACGCACTAAATAAATTTTCACAGCCTAAACCGTAAGAACAAACACCGAACCCGAAGGCTCGGTGACAAACGGAAACACCCGCAAACACAGAAATATCTACGTGGGGCTGACCGTGAAAGAAAAAAAAATAAATGCCAAGAAAGGGAATCAAAAAATCCCTTGCAATCGGCAAGAGTGACTAATAAAACACAAAGTACTATAATCTAAACGAATATAGGTACCTAAAAGTGCTTTAACTATGCGAAAAAGCGCACCAAAAAGATACTATACGACCTGATTTCAGGAGCGCTGTGACTATACGTCCTAACTCGTCGGGGGCGAGCAAGAAAGAGGAAGATGGCCGTAGCGTATTGACGCGCGTGAGTGGCAAAGGGGACAATAGGATTACGGGGGGTGCGCACAATTTTGTGACACATGTGTGATAATTCTCGAAGGGGTCCCGTAGTCAAGACTACAGGCATAATAGGTAGGTATATATGATTTATTGCAGTAAATTAGAGTAATTATATGATCATGTAAATGGAGAGGAGGGAGCAGACTTAAAACATTATCAATCTAGTCTCAATAATATATTCCAGGTAGTTAGACACCATTTCTATATTCACTGATGAAGGTCATACCTCTCTATCATGAATAGCTTGAAAAACATGACACTGCACAGACTATCAATTTCACAATGTTTCCATGGCAACAGTCAGCAATATATTGAAAAGCTTGAATGCTATATAATCTGTTCCATGATGATTGATTGTATGATTTCAATGGATTTCACTGCATATTTAGGAGAAAGAAGTAATCTGTCTTATCAATAACCAAGGACCAATTGGTTGTTGAAGATGATAACAGTATGTTATATACTATAAAATATCACGTCGCAGCCCAAGGGCTGAATTGAACAATATTTGCACAAAGATAAAAAGTTACATATATATACAACATACAGAAAATGTCAACGTATATTTACAAGATACACAAATTACATTAAAAATGTCATACAAGAAAAAAAAAAACATATTGAGAGATTAAGAAGAAATACTATCAACTAATATAATCACAAACACAGATGGATATAATGTGGTGGGTGCCATCTGTTCGAACAAAGTAGGACACAACGGTGTTCAGTGTGTAAAGAAATACAAGACAAAGAAGTGCTGAAGAGAGAAGTAGAAAAACAAGGGAAGAGAGAGAATCTGCATTAGGAGATTAAGACGGATGGAATAGTATATAAATAACTCAATGAGCAAACTATTATATATCAACTAATTAATTAATTCTATTGACCAGTTGTGTTTTAGAATGAAGGAAGTTCCGTACACATGTAACAAAAAAACAGGTATCGCTTCAAATAAAAAATGTGTCAAGAGCTTATAAGAACATAATAATAAGAAAATAGGTCAGTACAATGTTTGCAAATAATCAATTGGCAAGTTCATAGTAATGAGTCTAACAGAAAGAAAATGATTTTCCACGTATTGATTTCAAACTAGAGAGAGACAGAAGGACAGATGAGAAATAAGAGGAGACAAGACATAGTACTGAAGAAGTGAGACTCAAGAAAGAAAAGGGGAAAGAAGAAAGGGAAGGGGTAAGGAAATCTTGGCTATGAATTTAGAATTTGAGGTAGTTTAGGGGATTAATTAGTCCAGGAAGCTGTAAGCTCTTCCATTTTTTTTCAGTCCAAGCTTTCAACAGGATTACCACTGTGATGTGGGTTTAGTTCTCCTTTAAAGACACATAGTCATGTTATGGACCTTGGGTGATCACCCAATAACAGGTGTTATCAATCACAGACTGAAAGGTCTGACATTATGTGCACACCCTCCATCCACTTCAAAAGAACCGCCTATTAAAGAAAAGGTAATCATCATCATCATAAATTCTTAATCCGAAAGATGACTGAAAACTTTCTGAGTCTCTAGAGATTGTCACAGTGAGTCCTGGTTGGGACAGGAGTTTCGCTGCATGCAAAATTTGTACACATCAAATCTGATGTCTGTGACTCAAAATGCACATGAAAACTGATGTATGTCTTTCAAATCGCGACTAAGAGCATTCAGCAATTATGGGATGCAACTGAGAAGCTGCAACTTCTTAAGAGATTGTTGAGTTCTGGAAAAGGTGAAAAATAATTTGTGAGCTTTCTCTTCTCATTCCTTTTACATCAGTTTGGAAGAATATTGTAATAGAAATGTCCACTGAAAAGGATTGCGCATCAAATACCCTCAAACATTCAAAATATAATTAGAAATAGCTGTGGTGTTCGGGAAGAACATCCCTGCCACATATGTGTGCAGTCCCATATACCCATTTTTTTGTGCAGTGCATGTGCTTTTCAGCGAGATTGGGTCGATTTAAAACCTCACAGTATATACAGTTATTATGTAGACATGATCAATCCTTTCCCAATAGAGTTGTTTACTAAGTTATTCAAATTTTATACATACTTTTGAAACAAAGGTTGTTCTTGACAACCTGAAAGCTTGTCAGAGGCTTGTCAGACATAGCAACAAGTAATGTATGCAAACTGGATTTCAAGTATTGTAGTTCATTCATTAATAACAGGTTAATGGAATACCTCGTTACTCGGACCCCTGGAAAGAAACATCCATAAATTTGAATCACTTACTAAACAGGTCTATTGTTTTGAGAGTTTCTTTCACAATGTAATGATATGACAAGAACTCACTTTATCTTTAAATGTATCTGATAATAAAAAAATGCCTTGCCAAAGACATAAAAACTGGGCTGATTTTCAAACCTTCTATACCTTTTTATTGAAAGTCAAGTGTATAAACTATATATAGGTTTTCCAGGTCAAATGCCCGCCGTGTCAGAGCAAGTGTCATATTAGGTAATTCAAATGTCAATAGGGAAATCAAATGTCCCCTTAGCAACAACAATATCTCAAAAGGTACATAAGATATCCATAGACAAGTCAAGTATCTGCACAATAGAAATTCTTTTCAATAGGGAAACCAAATGTCAACTTTGCAAAACCAATGTCCCAATAGGTAAAGAAAATGTCCATAGAGAAGTCAAATGTCCACACAATAAAAATTGTTGCATAATCCTGCATAAATTAGAACAGTAAGTCTTCCATAAGTAAATCAAATGTTGTATAGGTAATTCATATGTCAGTTGTCAGTCTTTCCAAAATTCTCTGACAATCAAAAAAAAAAAAAAAAGAAGGTCCAGCATTTTACTGTCTCTTTTTCTCTCTGAAATTCTCTGCCAAGCCAAAAAAAAAGGTCCTCATCATTTTAGTGTCTCTTTTTCTGTACAAAATTCTCTGACAAGCCAAAAAAAAAAAAAGTCCTCAGCGTTGTAGGGTCTCTTTTTAACTACTTTTTAAAGAAAAAACAAATTGCAGGGGGTGCTGCAGCACCCCCGCACCACCGGCTCCCAGGCCCCTGTAGCAGAGGAAGATAAGCAGCGGTTGTTTGATGCCTTTAGGCAGGGAGAAGACTATGTGGAAGTAGCAAGGCTTCTTGGCATCAAACGCGATACTGTATATTTTTGATGGATATGTTTGTGATGTTTTTAAAAAGAAATATTCACAGAATATACTTTGAATTTTGTTTAAAATACACACAAGTTTCAAGAGAAAGCAGAAAAATTCCGTAGTCCTGTGTTTGATGTACCATGCTGTTTGCAATATACAAAAAAAAATTTAAAATATTGTTTGAACGATGAGGGTATGATGTTCGAGAAAGCACTGTTCAAAACTATGGACAATTGAGATCACTATTCGACATTTGTTTTCCCAAGTTGGATATTACTCTCTCTACATGGACATTCAGTTCCCTATATGACTTTTGGTCTCCTTAATCGGATATTTGACATGTACATACGGACACTTCGAACCTACATGGACATTTGAACTCCGTACATGGACATCCACATTCTAATGTGGACATTTATTAAGCTACATGGACATAACTTGAACTGCCTATATGGATGATTGGTTCCAATCAGTGGACATTTGACCTGGAAAACCTATATATACTACACAATGATACTCCCATGGGAGATTCCCAAAATCAGTGGTGACCTTAACTTTCAAAAATGCATAACCTTCAATCATGTAACTTTCTTATTCTTTGTCCAAGTTTTCTGAAACTCATTTACATGTATATCATCCTCTGACTGTTCTGCTTCCATTCTGACCAACTTTCTGTGATGGGTTATTATTCTCCTATCTGGATCAACATTATGAAGCATTGTCATCTTCACTTCACTGTGTTCATTCTGCATTCTGAGAAGCATAATGTAACAACAGACCATGTAACCAAACAAATCCACTTCATTGTATTTTACTGATTCACTCCTTGAGTAAATAAAGGGTGCAGGTGTACATTGTAGAAATCAAGGAGAATATACATACATGGCATACTCAATTATAGTGTGATTTTATTGAAACCTGTTTCTGCTTTTTATCCACTGCACCATCGACAAACTTCCCTGCTCTGGTATACTGGTATCTACATTAACTATTCTTGTATGAGTATGGTATATATGGTGACCATAAAGCTGCAGTAATGCTGGTTAGATATTGCCAAAAAATAGAAGAGCATACATTATTTCATTAACAACAAGATGAATGCGACTGCATCTCCTATATGCGTCCGCCTAAATTCAGTTGATGGCTCTAACTGCTCTTGAAATATTGTGATAACCAGAATAAAAGCCTCTAATTACATGTTAACTGACCTCTTTGACATTTGACCTTACACCTTATAACCCAACTTATCTCCTCCTAGTCATGAATACAAATTAGTTGAGATATGGTGATAACAATGTAAAACTACCCCAAAATCTAATCAGTTCCTCTTTCTATGGGGATACATACTGGTACCAAGTTTGAAGTTCTTACCTCAAACAGTTCTTGAGATATCAAGGTAACGGTGCTAAAAACCAGTAATTTCATATAATTTCATGTAAATTGACCTCTGTGACCTCTGACCTCTGACCTACTTACCCCAAAATCTAATCAGTTCATCTTCGTATGGGGATACATACGAGTACCAAATTTGAGGTTCCTACCTCAAATGATTCTTCAGATATCGCGGTAACGAGACGTGGGACGCACGGACGCACGGACGCACAGAGGGATGCACGGACGCACGGACGAACAACCCGAAAACATAATGCCTCCGGCACCCACCTTCGGTGGGCAGAGGCATAACAAACAAAAATGAATTCCTCCTCACATGACCGCATAACTCATTAGTCTTTACCACTAACCATCTGCACCTGCTCTGACTGAAGAGATGTCTGCAGGACCAAATAAAAAAGATGTTCCTGTGCAAATTTCTTAGGAGCCACAGAACTGGGTATTCTGTCAGTAAAAAGTGGGATAAGAAAACTCATTTGGTAGAATGAAGGAAATTATTTTTTCTGCATTTTGTATATAAATGCTCTACAACTTTTGGAGGCATCTGAATAAAAAATATTGCAACTTTATGGTTGCCATCTGACGCCATACTGGGCACGCCACTACGAGTGCAATCAGACTACTACATGTAGTACATGTTACAGCATACTATTATTCCTTACATACGACATGTATATACAGGATATATAACCATCTTATGAATTTACTTACGCTGAAGCTTCTTTCCTAAAGCTCTCACATAAGACATGATGGTTCAATCATGCATAATATCTTTGTCAAATCCAATATCTTGTAATGCTAAGTGTAAGTATTCCATTTAAAATCCATGTATTCCTGTCAAACACCGTCACACTCAAGAAAGAGAGCCAGGCCCGCTTGCATCACCAGCATTCATGGTATAGACGCAAGCATCATCTATGAAGACAGTAGTCAGTACATAGTCTGGTGGAGCTCCCAAGAAAACCAATCCACTTGTTTAGAACTCAGCAGGGGAACACTTGGGGGTCAGGTCAACCAAAATGTTCTCATAACACTCTAAGGAAAGAAAACCCCACTATCATTAGAGGAGATTCAAAATGTTCTCATAACAATCCAATGCAATATAACTCTGCTGTCATTACTATGCAGCTTCTGCTCTCAAGACAAACATGCAATACATACTGCCCTTCAAATCACTTCATATGTTTATGAGCTCATTATCTGAAATCTCAGTCAACATTTCTACCAATGTTTGAACTTAAGATCTGTCTGCTATGTATTATTAGTCTGGGTGCAGGTCACAGTTACAGGGTTGAGTACCCATCTATTGAGGGTTATTGTATTGGATTGTTGACGATACTCCTTCATCTTTCTCTTCACTGAATCAAAGTAATGATTAACCTCAACAGAATCTTTACAGACTTGGATAAAACCTGGATTAAAAGCACAGCTTCCCTGGATTAAACACAAGTATTCAGTATTCAGGTTATTGTCAGTCTTTCACAGAACTGTTAACAGTTATGTCTGGAAGCACTCCATATCAGACTGGATTAGAGAGGCCCAGGGTAAGACTAAGTATATGTTTTCAAACTTAATTATAAGTTTGGATTTATATGAAACTTTCCCATTTGAAATATGTGTTGTGATTAATTTGCCTTTAAAAATCAAGCTTTTTCATGATAAGTAAATGGTATCTATGATTTCAGAAATATTTTGCTTGAGCTGAGTTTGTTGACATTCATGTGTGGAGGTTCTTATTGTGCTGGTGTTTTGAAGGGTGTGGATGGGTATTCTGTAACATACATAGGACTGTACAGTGGCTTGGCTTAGAGAACATTCAGACTGAGAGTATTTGACCATTGCCAGATTCAAACTAGCATTTATTCCCTTTAAATCCATGTAAAATCTGAACTTTGCACATCACAGATATACATGTATAGATTGTGGGAAAAGGCAATAAGAATTTAATAAGAATGTATGATCATTATGTGCAAAGATGTAGGCTTATACTATGTCATTTAACAGAACACAGTTGGAATTATCAAATTCTCTCTTTCACATTAATGTCATCCTAACTGATGCTTGACCTAGATATTTCCACTGCAGACATTCCAGCTTGCTCTGTGGTGTGGGATGTTCCCATGGTAACACAGAACCATGATCACCAACTGTAAACAGAATGGCAGCAATGTCCCCTCACTTGACCTTTTACTGTAAGTAGTCTTCACACACAGACTAATTCACAATGATGGGAGCACCATTCCTTTGCTGTGAAATTAGTTTAGTTTAGTTTATTTTTATTTATTCAAACCAAATCAAACAAAACAAGTACAAGAAATAACTGCAGAAATCAGAATGATAGGTTTGGGACCCCAGTGAAGCACAGCTTGTGGTCGGGGCCCCTTTGTACAATCAACTATGGCAAGGTGTAACATATTTACAAGGTGTAACATATCATCTTGACAGAAGAAAACTTGAAAAACAGTACAGCAAATGCAAAGGGGCTTTTCTCCAATGTGAATGCTCTCTCATTCAACAAACAATGATGAGTGGAGAATTATCAGTTAAATGGTATTTAAATTAAACCTGTTGGATATGGTCTTATATTTGGCTCATGTGTATCAAAAGTGACTCTAAATCCAGGCTTATTTTGACAATGGAAGATCTCAAGGCATAGAAATTCCAGAGGTCAATATTGCATTGAATATAAACATGCAATTTACATCCTGGCCTAAGATGAATTTGTAAAATCAGCACTGATTTTCTTATTTACTATATAAATCTATATACCTACCTATTATGCTAGACACTTGTCTACGCGAACCCGTTCGAAAAATTACCGTAAATAACGTTCTATAAACCGCACCCGTATATAAACCGAACCCCCAACTTTTGACTCCGCCGCGGTGAAAAAAAAAAACCACCCCACATTGGGCTTGCTTGCTCTTTCATGCCATACTACAGTTCATACTTTCTTACGGAAAATTACGTAGTGACAAAAAGAAAGGATTTAGTAAAGGAAGAAAAGATAAAGCAACAACTGAAATACGCAAAATAGAGTTCGTTTCCCCGTCATAATTGGCGATCTATACACACTCACACACACGCTTCATGCATTCAAGTGCATGACGCAGTTCTTCGTACATTCACCTTTCTTTTTTTTTAAACTCGGTCACGATCTTTTTAGGACATCGATCATAAGCATTTATTATTTTTCATTGTAGACGAGTTTATTACATTTATGATAATCATGTCAGTTTTATCTTTTGTATAATTCTTTGAAATAAGAGGAAAGATAAAAGAATAGAGAAACTAATATGAAAATAATTTAACACAAATCTTTCTGGTTTGTTTGTGGCCCTTAAAAGGGCCGTTTGGTTTGCTAGAAGCCGTAGAAATCTTCCTCGTCAGACGAGTCTTCGAAGACTGCACGCAGCTCCTCGTCGTCTGAGTTGGAATCTTTCTCGGCCTCTCCCTCCTGCCAGATGACCTCATCCTCCGTTCCGTCCATGCTGTTAGATATACAGCACTTCAGGAAAGCACAGCAAATGAGGTCCTCTGGAATCTCCTCCCACGCCTGCAGGATCCACGAACAGATGGTCGGGAGATCCACCTTCCGCGTCCGCCCCGCCTTGGTATAGGTCTTCTCCCCCGCCATCATCCAAAGAGACCAGCGGCGACGAAGGCCATCCTTGAATGGCTTGTTGATCGAGACATCCAGAGGCTGAAGAATGGATGTCATACCTCCCGGTATGACGACCAGATCGGTGTTCGTACGCCGCAGCAGCTCCTTCGTCTCGTCCGTTTTATGGCAGCGAAAAGCATCCAGCACCAGCATACTCCGCTGTCTCGACAAATGCACTGAAGGAATGAATTTGTTTATTCTTTTCAAATTCAGTATCAATCAAAGTTTTCCCGAGCGCTTGGGAATAACAAAGATCGGAAAAAGGGAAAGAGACGGCCGGTCTCTTACCCTTTCTATAGCCCTCTTTTTCAACAGAGATTTGATCTCCGTTGAGGCATGAGAACGAGCCAGGGCAGACATGGGAGGTGAACGAGATCTTATAGCCCCTCCTGGGAGCGAGGCGGATAGATCCATGAAAAATCCGTCTCGCACGACGGAGAGCACAAATGCGTCCCCGGAGATGGCCTCCCAAGCGGGGAGAAAAGCCATCAAAGCCTAGGCTTAGCCTTGTGCGAAGCCGTCGCCCTGCCACGCAGAGAGCCATGAGTACCTCTCGAAGAGCCTCTGCCACGTCCCCCTCTTGCACGAGAAGGAGCTGGCTGAAGCTCAGCAGGCAGGCCCCCAGAAACATGACTGTGTTGTCCCGAAGTGGGAACAACAGGCCTCTGACGGACAGAGGCCCGCGTCGGTTTAAAGGGAGCGCGGAGATGCTTAGTCATCTCAGTGACCTGCTTCCGCGCATCAATCTCTCTCTGAAAAACTGTAGCGAATTGACCGCCAAAGAGCGAAGGACCCCGAGATGGAACATCCCGGAGAAGCGGCGCGATGTCAGACTCCTTAACCCCAAGGGCAGAGAGAGCCAAGACCCTGCGACGGTACGTAACCGAAGCAGCCGCACTGTAAAGTTGTGACCACTGTGAACTAAAAAGAGTGTGCAGCAGGTCATCAATAACCAGAGGCTTTACCCTTAATCGAAACAGGGCGCTTAACAAGGAGCGCTGATTCAATGCGGTCATATTACCTAACGCGAAGTCGAACCCTGCGCGCGGGCTGACTGAAATTCAGGGAGATATATGGACAACAAAGCAATCACCTCTACCCCACAAAGGGAGAGCGATTGAGGCTCTGCCTGCTCCAACAATGTCGATTCAGAAACCGAAGCTTGATAAAGCCACATCCAAAACTGGTTCCGCTTAAATTGATCAGGACAATGGTCCACGAACAAAAGCCGAAACAGGCGGACACTCCCATGGACCACTATAGGTCTCTTCACCCAGCGGAGCCCTGACGGCTGGGGGTACAGGAGACGCGAGAGATCCCGTCTCAGACAATGAAGAATCAAGCACAAAAGGCTGACTAGACTCAAAGTTAGACCCCGGAAGAGGGACAGAAGCAGGGGTTGTGGTATCTGGTAAGAGGGACCAACCCTGTCGTTGGGCAAAAACCCGCATCATGCTGAGCATCTCAGATTGAGAAGGGTCAGACAGACTTCGGGCGGTTCTCCGAAACAACTTCGGAGACATGAACAAAACCCTCAAGAGAGGGATGCCCGCCTCCCTCCGGGGGAGAAGTGCGCTGAGGGTATGCACCCAAAGTCGCGCACAAACTACCCATACTGGCTGAGCAAGAAGATGCTACAGCCATGGGCGAGGCGCCTGAGGCACCCAGTGCGAGGGAAGACTGGGACAAGGTCCCAGTATTCGCCCACCGTTTACTAATAGTATGTGAACTCACTATTGTTCCGCCCGTGGGCGACAATAGGAGAGCACTAGTAGTCGCCCACTCAGGTGATTGCACATGTTGCTCCGTAGAGCGCCCATAAATGTAGGCTCCAGTCTTCCTATCAGCTGGCAAAGCAACAGCCCGGGTAGCATTTGTTCCCCCATACGGCATCGGCCGGGGGCTATTCAATAACCAGGTGCGAGGGCAAACTGGGACGAGGTCCCAGTATTCGCCCACCGACTACTAATAGCATGTGAACTCATTTTTGTTCCGCCCGTGGGCGACAATAGGAGAGCACTAGTAATCGCGCACGCGGGTGACCTCGCAATTGCGAGGTCAGACCGGAAGTAATCGCGCGCTCAGGTGACCGCACTTATGGGCGCTCCGTAGAGCGCCCATAATTGTTGGCTCGAGCCTTCCCATCAGCTGGTAATATAGACAGCCCGGGCAGTACTCGTTCCCCCACTTGGCATCGGCCGGGGGCTAGGGTTTGAGAACCTGGACCAACATGGGCGGTGCCCGTGAGCTGCCCTGCAGTAGTGGCACGCGTCTCCCCTAGCGGATTTATGCGAGTCATCGCTACCGTCCCCCCCCCCCCCCCTTGTGTTAAAGATCGTATGCTCGATCTGTAATGAAAAAACACAAGTCAGAAAAAATTGTTACTGTTGGTATCTTTCTATGGCTCTCTGAAAGAGCAGGTCCAGAAATGGACTTGAAATGAGACTACCCTGTTAAAATAAAACTGAAATAAATAAATACGAAATCAACCAACTTAAATCAGAGACCTGACAGATTTTGGGGGTCTTACTGATCTGCAAATGACTGAATCATGACTGAATTTCATTGTGATCATCTTTGAAATAAGCTTCACAAAACTATTCTGAAGAATACTTTCATTCAATTTCAGCAAGTAAACTAAATGAAGTGATTAGTCAGTTGCAGTATTTTGAATTTTATTTTCAAAGTATGACTTAAGATTAAAAAAAACCATCTTTGCAAGGTTTTATGATTGTAGATTTAGAATGATATTCAGTAATCAATCTATACAACTTGTGATCCCATTTGAATATGTACAAGTGTGACTACACTCTTACATCTGCACAGCCTAACGCTATATTTGACGCATGAAAGTTGAATATCATGACACTGCATCCATTTTCACCAATTTTTTGTTTAAATACATGTACAAGCAATTGAGGGTACCAACACAAGCAATTTAGGGTATGATAGTATTAGTTTTTGTAATTTATGAATATCATGAAAAATGTAACAACTGGTGAATCAGATATCACTAAATTAGGAAGGCGTATAGTACTTAGGCCTACAGATAACAAAATTTAGATTTTAGACATTTGATCCACTTGATACAACGATTCATATAACCATTAACAATTTGTCAATATTATCAAACACAAAAAAATACTTTTCTTTGCGGGAGCCCTTTTTCTCCTTGGTCACAAATTCACAAGAGCCATTTTTTAATTCAGAGAGCCATTTTTGAAGTTGCCAGAGCCATTTTATAATTACAAAAAAAGAAGAAAATATCACTTGTTAGTTGTATGTTGACATATGCATGTTGAATTATTGTTTATTAATTTGTTTTAGGTTGCTAAACTTCCATCGGTACATGCTAATTAGGCATACAAGTATTTCTTTTTTTTCCTTTGTCAATAAAAGGATGTACTTAGAAATCTATTGCTTGAAGCACACATTTCAAATTGTAATATGGTTGGTCATTTCTTATCCAATAAAGTTATCCCCTTTTGATTAGTTTGCATTCGTTTTCAAGTTTTCTAATTCTGTGACCCACAAGTTAGCTTATTGAACTGTTGTTTCATCATTTATCTTCATTGTCATGTGAAAGTGTGATCATCAAGTATCTTGATGTGACTGTGAGAGTGATCCTGATTAACAGAGATGAGAGATATCTAGCCCGTTTTGAAAGCCCATTTACGGTAGTCGTTTACACATAAATTTTTCGGACAAGTAATCGACTACTCGATATGGGTAATGATTTTGCCAGTAAGACAGGCTGACTGCTCCGGCAACTGTCTATGGTCTAGACCAGATCCAGAGCACCAGCGTAAGCCATGAAACCAGTACCAAACAGCCTGTGCAACCACTTATAGCGTCATTACTATACTTCGTGTGTAGAATCTACATGTAGGCAGTCATACACCTCAACTTTTCAAACACCACCGCACAAAAGTCACCAACATTCACTCAAAATCGGCATTTAATTTACAAAAACTGACACCAACATATCCATGAAATACAAGAAATTAAACTCAGCGATGTTGGAAAAGATAATTAAAATAAAACAATCCGTAATTTACTGTCAATTCTGGCAAAACGGGGAATCAGAGATCATTGTGTACATTTCCTGATCGCTGCGAGTGCTGACATCTCCCCCCAAAAAAATTTGGTTGTTAAAATTTTGGTCCCTATCGCGCACACGTAAAGTCCCGATTTTCTGTGTGCACGATGGTAGAGATCGATGTGCGCATGAGATACCGAGTTTCTGAATATGAACAAATTTTTTTTTTAGCCCATTTTAATCTAAGAAAACAACATGCGATCGCAAAATTTTTTTTTCGGTTTTGGACATGATTTAGACTTTGGATTTTGCTGGAAATATGAGAACTTCTTCTAATAACGGCCATTTGAGGTAGGAGTAAGATTTTTAAGAGCTGAATTTGAAAGGAATTTGAAAGGAATTTGAAATATTTATCTTATTTCCCCCCATACCTTTAGTACATGCGATATGGTGTGTGTGTGTCCAACAACTGTACATGTATTCCTGTATTTCCCTCGCGATCGACGACATGCTCGTGCATGCCCCCAGCCCTTCGCCAACGAACGAGCGCGCATTGTTAGCAAGTATGAAGTATTTCTTGCTTATTTCACATGTCAGTGTCCTTTTGTTTTAATCTAGTACCATCTTTAAAATAGTCTGCTAATTATATTTGTGTCCTTTCATTTTTTACAAAAACTTTATTGGAGATTGTGTGAGCTCGAACAGTGCTTATTGCGCTGGTGGCCGAGAATACATTGAGTCACAGTCGGGGCCCTATAGGGATAGGGATCGGGAGCGATTTTACATTTTCTGATCGCTCTCTCTGTTGGTTATGTGAGCGCGATTTCAAAGCTTACGGGAGCAAAATCGCTCGTCGCTGAATTGATAATTTAGGCATAAATATTCCAAATTGAATGATATATAAGCATCGCTATTAAACCCGAAACCATCAACAACAGGCATGAAGGCGCTCTAAACCCAAGTTTGACTTGCGTTCGATGTGCAGTGTCTTTATGTTATCCTATTTTCTAAATACATGTACTCATTAACAGTAGCCCCATAGAATGCCTGGTTAACTTTGGAGGGGGTTGATTTATAGCATATCACACTAAAGTATTTTTCTAGGTGATTGGATTCCTTTAAGCTATTTCTGTTACAATATTTTCTTAACATTCCATTGGTATACATGTGATAAGGCTGCATTTGGCAGATCGAGGGATACCTGAATAAAACACTTTAAGATGGCTACCGATTGCATGATCACCGTTTATAACTGACTTCTTATTCATCCGTCCATCTGATCATTTAACATGGTGGCAGCGGTGGGATTTGAAATTGACTGTTGACTCAACATGATCATTCAACAATTTTATGACAACATTTTGAGGAAGATGATCATTTTGAAGAAAGTCTATAATATGTATGTTGATATGACTCTAATGACTTCTCCAGAGCTTTTCCACTTGCCTCTCCTCACATACATGTAAATATCATATGTAGGCTCAAATAGCTGGAGTTCAACAAACTGCCTGACTTCCATAGCTATGTACATGCATAGCAGGTATACAGAGTGAGTCAAAAAAGAAACCAGTATTCAATCTCTAATTTCTTAAAAGATGCCAAACTTTTCAAAACGTACCCCATTATGTTTTCTTTAATTTAATCATCTTTATTCACAAAATTTGGTTAATCAAACAATCATGGTCACAGATGGCTAAGAAATAAGGTTTTCTCTAAAACCTGTCAAATTTGCCGCTGCCCAAGATTGAGATGTATGGTCTGCCTTACTTTAAGCTAAAATGTCACAATTATTACTATTCCCAACATGAATGTATCTTGAATTTTATTTTTTTTTGGCTTGAATATCGATATAAAAGCAAAAATAAAGAAAGAACTAGAAATGTCCATTGCCGCGCGATGTGAATGTATCCCCCGGCACTGGCAGCGATTCGAAGGAGGGACAAAGAACCTCACCCCCTCCCTTCCCTCAAACAAAAGGATGGAGTAGAGATTGCCATCAGTGGCCCGAACTATTGTCAACACTAGGAGCAGCATCGCCAAAACAATGTGTGTAGATTAGAGTATAATACATCTCTATAGAAAATTCGACAGAAATCTGTCAAGAAAGGAGACCTGCAGAGCACACACAAGATGTCCACTAAAATATGACCATTGACCCTATAAGAAACGGAACGCTGGGGGCAGCATCACCAAAAACTGTAGAGGTCTAGAGTAATCTATGATGGACCCCTCCATACAAAATCTGAAAGACATCAGTCGACAAATGTGTCTTCCAGAGTGCATGCAAAATATGACATTTGACCCTATAATAAGCGGAACAATAAGCGGAACACTATACATGTAGATGTGTAGATTTCACTAAGACACACCTCCATATCAAATTTCAAAGAAATCCCGTCAAGAAATGTGGCAGTTAGAGCGCACAAAAGACATATGACCTTTGAGATATGTCTCCATACAAAATTTGAAAGAAATCCATCCAGAAATGTGGCCTGCAGAGTGCACTCACACCATCCTCCAAAGTATGACCTTTGACCCTATAAAAGATAGGACACTGGTGGCAGCATCACCAAAAACTATAGGTTTTTAGATTACACCCTTGTAAAAAAGTACCATAGTACCCATGGTAATTTGACAGTAATTTGACCAAATTACCATCAAATCATGGTACATGTAATTTAGTAGTACTTTGCATGATTTGATGTTAATTTGTTCAAATTACCATGGGTACTATGGTTCTTTTTTACAAGGGCACCACAGGACACCTTCATGCAAAATTTGAACGAAAACCGTTGAGAAATGTGACCGCCAGAGCGCACACAAGAGTGCACACAAGACATCTATCAAAATATGACCTTTGACCCTATAAAAGACGGAACACTGGAGGCAGCATCTCCAAAATCTATAGGGTTCTAGATTACATCAAGAGACACCTTCATGCAAAATTTGAACAAAATCCGTCAAGGAATGTGCCAGTCAGAGCGCACACAAACGTGAGACGGCGGCAGCAGCGGAACGCTGCTGAATCCAAAGTATCCTCCGGCACTCTGCCGGGGATACAATTAAACTAAACAATACCATGATTCAAGATCATTACAAGAATCACATAATCAAATCAAAATATGAACTAATGGATAGAAACACAAGGCATAAAGCCAATAAGCCACATCATGTGCACTCATAGTATTCAAGCTGATTCCCAGTTTGCTTTTGCTACTTTCCTGAACAACCTTCTTAACAGATAGGTATTTAAGGACATGAGTACCGGTAAAGAAATTAAGGTTCTAAGACTGACAAAATTTCTAAAACAAACTGATGTAAACTAAAAACACAGTAAAAGTTCAAACCCATAACTAGAATTTTATTGGGTGATCAGACATTACATGAGGTGGACCTTATTTAGGGAGAGAAGCAACCGAGTAGGGGGAATTTTGTCATTTTTCTATCTGAAAATCAAGTTTTAGTTGCATTTTAGGTACAATTTGGAAAACCAAAAAAGTTTGGGTTTTTTTGTCAAGCGGACCTCTAATTGCTAGCGGGGGAAGGGGAAGGGAGAGGGAGAGGGGAAGGGAGAGGGGAAGGGAGAGGGGAAGGGAGAGGGGAAGGGAGAGGGGAAGGGAGAGGGGAAGGGAGAGGGGAAGGGAGAGGGGAAGGGAGAGGGGAAGGGAGAGGGGAAGGGAGAGGGGAAGGGAGAGGGGAAGGGAGAGGGGAAGGGAGAGGGGAAGGGAGATGGGAAGGGAGAGGGGGTAGAGGGGGAGGGAGTGTACACATGCACCTCTAGCACCCCCTACTTACGGGCCTGAAGTTCATAATTTCCACTTATCAGACATAATTGTCAAAATTGTACTAAATGAATGACAAAATAAAAAGGATGTGGGGGGGGGGGGCTTTATGAGGCTCAACTCTTCAGAGTCACAGTCATCCCAGAACATCATTCTAGATTTTATAATCTTTTAACCCTAAAAGTGAACACTGCTCAACCATAATTCAGAAGTCAATATCTGTGAAAATAATATTATGTATGACTTTCAGGTTATTCGTAACACAGTATATACATATCAATCAATCAAAATAATCATGAATTTGCATTACTGAATATTAATGGTCTTTCTTAAAACTTTCAGAGATGATTTTTTTTTCTCAAATATTTAAAGCTTAATGAATAAACATTTCAAAATGTTAAGTAGCATCTTGAAGATTGTTACCAACATTATTTCAATCTTGAAGCCTGTTGCGTGAAAGAGGTAACCATTTCTAAAATTTAATCTAATAGCAAGTGCATTCCTTCACCTTGTACAAGACAGTCACTACAAGTTTCATTAATAAATTACATTTTACCGATAATCTACCCCATGTAAAAATGTTATAAAATGCTATGCATTTCTATTCCCACTCATTTTGAATTGCTTGATCCACATTTAAAAAAGGGAATTCTATACTTCTGTAAGAGGTATAAAGCCACAGGTAAAATCATCTGTTTGGAGCCAGAAGGACATTAACTTTGAGGGGATCCTATTCTCAACAGACAAAGTAGTATTTATATTAACATAAGATGAACAGAGCCATATAAAGCAGTATTTATATTAACATAAGAAGTACCGATTCACAGAGACTGGTATCTATACTCACCCAAGATGTATAGCTCCACATAAACTGGTTCTTTTTTCTCTTTCTTGGGACTCTTCCTGACATGATGATATCTCCGCTGGGCCATCCTCGACCATTAAATACTATCACAACATGATGATTCCCAAGTCTCTCAAACAAACATTGATCAAGCTATGACAAAAACTTGTAATTTCTACTTAATCCTCACGTTCTGCATTTGCCCCTCCCCCTTCCTGCCCCTCCAATGTCATCCACAGGATGCATGTGATTTCAAACTGCTACATTTTGCCTCCCACAGAAATATAAGTCATCCAAATCACAGAATTAGTTCCAATGATGTTGGAACTGTTAGAAAAGCCAAAAAGACCATGAGCTTATCAGCTCCCCTTTTCTGTATTCTCAGTAAGCAAATGTGCATAGTTCAGATTGCATTCCAATTACTACTGCGTAGGAACTAGCTCCTCACAAACAATTGTCGCAACGTAGGATGTAAATAAAAAGAGGAGCCATAAGAAAGGTTTAATCCTGTCACTACCAGAGCCAAGTGAGGAGGCGTAAAAGCAATCTTGTTTGTATTGGGTAAGAGAATAGCTTAGCTATCATGACACCAATGACATTTCTCCAATGAGATACTCCACGTAACCCCACCGAGGCTATTATAAAGCTTGTATTGATCACCATACACCTAACATATTGTCAAGCGTCATGCTTGTCTGGTCATAAGGTAATTATAGGTTTAAGGTGAATGGTTACAGAGTAAAATATCAAGAATTTCAAAAAAAATGCAATAATACCTACAATGTCTGAATATCTGAACTGAGGGTATGCCTTCAGACCTTTTGTATGAGAAGTTAGTTTTCAGCAAATCACTGTAGGCCTGTAACTACAGTTGTTTCACATTTTAGTTTTTGCAAAGAATACTGAACACCATTTCCATCCCATGAAAGACATGGATACCAAGATTGCATATGCACAACAAAAGCAATGTATACTTTAACACAGTTCAAACTAAAAGTTGCCTATATATAGTTGCTTAAAAATATAATTTTTATATATCTCTATTTTGAAATTCTTTGTTACTTAAAGTTAAACCCTACATAAATATCTGTCCAGTTTATGATTTAATACAATATGAAATCATAAAGCAAACTACATCACTGCATCTTTATTACAGGTTCGTGGATAACTCTTATATAAAAATACAAAAGTATATATGGCATTTTGTTTGTCTCGTTCAAATTTAACATGTACATGTAAGCATCATTTCACACGAATTTACCTTCGACATATGTCACAGTGATAAAGGGACATTTATCACAAAAGTTGTTCAAAATGAAGATTTGCAATAAAGCTTTTCATAATAATCCCTAGCCTCTTGTCGAGGCCCTGGCACTGTTTAAATCCTTGGCGATATGGAGGCAAACCAAAAAACCGAGGCGCTTGCGCCGAGGGCCTCTTGACACCCGACCTGAATTTCATTGTTTTGACGAATATTCCGACCAAATTTTGGTCGGTGAAAATCATCCAATAAGCGCGAGCTACCATGACGTAATGTTAAATATTCATGACTCGACTGCACGCTATTTCTTACGTATTAATTAATCGCAGCCCAAAATGGCGTTCAACGTTTCTTCCACGACGAGTGATGACAATATTTGTAAGAGCTTAGAATATGCTGCTAGAATGTTGAAGATTGACAGATTCAAAGATTTGCAAGTTGATGCAATCGAATCTGCACTTAAAGGACAAGATGTTTTTGTGAATCTGCCTACTGGCTATGGAAAGAGTGTTATTTTTCACGCGCTACCGCTCTGTGCTGATTACCTCCGTCCGTGGGCCAGGGATGGAGAGTGAGACTGCATGCATGCTTCGTGAGGGCCAGGCGGATCCCCCGGGGCCTTGCCGGGCAGTGAAGTTGCTGGTAACTCCTTGGTTACATCAGAATTGATGGAGATGCATCTGTTGTTGAACGGTGACTTTTATTGCCCATTCTTCATTATTTGTAAATATATGATGATCTCTTGAGAAATATGTACATTTGTCTTATTTCAAATTACCATGGTTTGTAAGCTAGAGATCGAATTCTTCATAATGTGCTTGTCTGTGAATGTATTTTGAGCAAGAGATTTACGTAATCCCCCCCCCAAAAAAAAATAATAGACTAGTCCTCGACAAGAGGCTAAATAATCCCCTGCATCAGGTGTATGCATCATGGTAACAGTGCATGTACAGCTAGAATATAATTAGTCAGATCACTGTATATGATAGCATTCTATTGGCAGTTAATAACTGAAGTGGAGATTAAGTCATCACTCCAGTATTTGATCTGTGACACCTTAAAAAGAAATCTTGGAGGTATGCATTAAAGCACTTATACATGTACAAGCTTATCTGAAGATAACCTTGTACTCCAGACTAGCTTTTACGGGTGAATAGGCTTTTGTGTGTATCAGCACGCCCTTTTCCAGGCTAGATCATTCATACAGGAGAGGAAAATAATTATTTAAAATTTCACTTTCAAGTCTGAATCCCTAAATTTGTGGCAAAGTAAGAGTTGAAGAGTCCCTGAATCAGGTAATCTAGCAAATTTAAGAAAATTAAATCTTGTTTAGAGCAATTTTGTTGTCTGCTTTTGACTGGTGCAACAGTGAATGTTGGACACAGTCCCACATAGGCAAGGGCCTATGAGTGGCATTAAAGATAACCTAGTGTCATTTTGCATCATTCATCTCAAGATTATATAATTTTTATGAAATAGTGAACATAACTTCAGTTTTCTCAAATATCTACGATGAAAAACTTCAACTAAATGTTTCTCAATAACTGAATTTACTGGAAAGAAAACAGATTTTGAACTTTGAAAGAGCAAACATTACTATTCAAATACATAATTCAAGTTTTACAAACCACCCATCCCATTTACAGCAAACATGTAAAAACTAAACAATATTCCTGTTTATAACGTGAAAAGACAATTTGCGAACGTGTTATGAACAATCTCACAGTTGAAACTCATAAATTCCTGAAAAACTGAATAAAGGAAAAAGACAAAGTCTACAACTATATGTACATATCTTTGCAGGTTTTATGAACTGATGTGATGCAACAAAGTTGCTTGGGGTTTTTACAATGGAATTATTATAATGCTAACTGTAACAGCACTCTGACTTTCTTATCACCTATTAAAGCCTCCGAAAGACACAAGGAAATCAATTTCCTGGAAAAATTGGAAATATACAAAACTAGAAATATCACTGAAGATGATGATTAATACCCCCGCCCTGTGACAACAGCCTGTATTGTCTTTTGGTCGAAAACTGAGGAAGTAGTTCGATCCGCAAGATTTTTCCCTGATTTACAGCCATAGATATGCAACACAGCTTCCGACACATCCAAAAAATATGTCTTGCACATCTTCCCACCAAGACCAATGTGTGTACCAAACAGTGTTGTAGCTAGAGCATTTTTAGTGGTGGGTGCAACCTCACTGACTTTGACCTGCGTGTGGAGCATAGGTGTGGAGTGAGCGCAGCGAACTCAGCTTCACGACTATCGACCAGGGGTTCCGGGCAACGCCGCAGCGGGGGTACAGGCATGACAGGGGGCAGCGCCCCCTAAGCTTTTGCCTTATACAACATTTAAGGCCCACAATCCCAATTTCTAGATACCAAAATGACTTAAAAGAGTCACACATGAATGGCTGTAACTGAAACAAATTCATACTGCATTAGTTAGTAGATATCATTATAACACTCCAGTACAATGTCATTATACTGAATAAAATGTGTGAAATGGATAATGAATTAAATGCAATAAAAAACAAACAAAATATAGCTGTGTTGTTTCATTCATTCAGCTGTACTACTTAGTACTTACTCACCTAAGTCAGCTTCACTTTCACTTTCACTTTGTAACGCCTTTCCTTTTTTGTGCCCACAACTTGACCAAACCACGTAATACTAAGTGGTCATATTGACCACTGCGCTGGACTAATGCAAAAATACTACGAATTTTCTATCGCATGTACTAAAGGTATGGGGGAGGAAATAGATATTTAAAATACTTCCTATCAAATTCAGCTCTTAAAAATCTCACTCCTACCTCAAATTGCCGTTAGGAAGAACTTCTGATATTTCCAGCAAAATCCAAAGTCAAAATCATGTCCAAAACCGAAGAAATTCCCGCAGATTTTTTTTGACGATCGCATGTTGTTTTTATTCCGCCGATGTTTTAGACTAAAATCGGCCAATAAAATTTTGTCCACAAAGGAACTCGGTATCGCGTGCAAACCATCGATCTCTACGATCGCGCATGCAGAAAATTGGGACTTTTACGTGTGTGCGATAAGGACCAAATTTTTAATGACCAAAATTTGGAGGGGAGATGTCTGCGCTCGCGGCGATCAGGAAATGTACACAATGACCTCCAATACCCCGTTTCGCCATAATTGACGGATTTAATTTTTGAAATTACCTTTTCCAACATCGGTAAGTTGAATTTATTGTATTTAATGTATATGTTGGTGTCGGTTTTTGTAAATTAAATGCCGATTTTGAGTGAATGTTAGTGACTTTTGTGCAGTGGTATTTGAAAGTGTTGAGGTGTATGACTGCCAAGATTCTACACACGAAGTATAGTAATTACGCTTTGAGTGAATTTGACTGCCTTTGCAATAGGAAATCATCTTATTGCGAACCAACCCCACACGATATGTCCCCGGCCCCTTGGTCGCGGACGCCGCGGGAGATGCGGCCGGAGGCGTATACGTAGCTAGCTAGCTATCATACGTTCGGATTACAATCAATTTATATTTGAATTTTCACGTTAGTTTCAGGTTATACGAGTGTATTATACTTACAAGTCAAGTCAAGAAATAATATTTATGGTCAATATCAAAGCACAACAAGGTCATTTCTGCGCATTATATGTGTGTTTTGGGGCAATTAATACACATCAAGTTTGGGGAAATAGTGGTGGGCGGGAGACTGATTTCCAGCCCGAGTCCCGGGCGGAAAACGTGAGTGGTGGGCGGGCCCGCCCACCGCCACCCACCGTAGCTACATCCCTGGTACCAAATTTCATGACTTTCGGTCAAAAACTGAGGAAGTAGTTCGATCCGCAAGGTGTTTCCTTGATTTTCTGCCATAAATATGCCGTTATCATGGCAACGCACATTCCGACTCATTCGAAAAATATGTCTTGCACATCTTCCCACCAAAACCAATGTGTGCACCAAATTTCATGACTTTCGGTTAAAAACTGAGGAAGTAGTTCGATCCGCAAGGTGTTTCCTTGATTTTCTGCCATAAATATGCCGTTACCATGGCAACGCAGATTCCGACTCATCCGAAAAATATGTCTTGCACATCTTCCCACCAAGACCAAATTTCATGAGCTTTGGTCGAAAACTGAGAAAGTAGTTTGATCCGCAATATTTGCAACAGACCAACCGACCGACCGCCCGCCCAACCGTTGACTGATTCCTATATCATGTACCCCCTTCAAACTTAGTTTGGCGGGGGTATAATAAAAATTAAAATGAACAAAACAACTGGTAATTCCTGAGAATATCAAAGCCTTGGCACCAAGTTGACAATTTCTTTCCATTGGACAGCAATGGTTATTGTTATATTGTAGTCCTGGTTTTATTTCTGGTTTTATTTAAAGCAACTTCTTCTGATTCGGTCTTTAAACTTCACTTAAAGGGATACTCAACCGACAGATTGTGGACGTTTTAATGTCACGAGAGGGCAACGTGATCGTTACCTAATCACGCCGTTGCCGCGTGGGGTGCAAACCTCGGATAGACTGGTCGCCGCACAAACATGCACGCTCCGCCTGAGCTCGAGCTCTCGTGCGAGATTCGGCCGGCTTCGTGCAGTCGAAATGTAATCCCACTAGTCCAACGGACGCGTTCGACGCACAAACTTTGTGTACGAGTGAATGGGGCTTACGCAATCCTGACTTTCCCCACGGCCGCCCGGTGGCGTATCCCTTTAAGGGGAAGGGGGTGGGGGCTACTAAAGCATCTTTTCTTCTAATCAATATCTCTGAACTTAGTCCCAAACTATTCATGAGGAAATATACCTGTTGGTGCTGTGATTTACAGGTACAGACACATGTGATATTTAACCTAATAATCTGCAAATCTCATCAGTTCATGAACTTTATCTGCCAATGATGATGCATACTACATGTAGTAGTTTGATTTGTAGTGCATTGTGAGAGAGCACATTCACTTCCAGTGTAAAGCTTGTATTGCACTAAGTCTTGCATGCCCTTTCCTTACATCACTCCTGTCTCAGCATTTCCCCATTGTTTCTACTCAGACACATCAATTTCCAAATGCTCATTGCAATTTTATGTAAAAGAATTGTAGTTTTACAATGTTTTACTGTGTTGTTTTAATATTTTCATTGAATTGTAAATCTCAATTTTTTAATCAATCTCACGTCTGCCTGCGCTACATTGCCAAACTCATAAGGCTTAGCCGAAACCCACTATGTACAGTACAGTACTTCATATGCCAAAATAGAGTCTGTGATTCCAGACTATCAACTTCATCTTCGAGGAAGGAAGCCGTTTCCATGTCTTGAAAGAGTTATGCTCTGCTGCCCTCTATGTCAATAGTCAGCACAATGTGCATCTTTCTTTGAAGGTAAATAAATTTTGATATTTAGAAAATAGCATCTGGTTGTCTCTGCAGACACATTTGCCTTGGTACATAGACAAGAGAGCTACATTGTTTCTCTCTCCTTGAGAATGAAAACGGGTGATAAGTTCCCATCATGCAGTCTATGAATCAACACACAGGGTAAAAAAAAATTATTTTGGTTTTTCTGTTTGCTAATGATGCCTCTGAATACAATTAATTATAGGAGACATTTTCAACAATCAACAGTCACACAAAGTTCTGGTAATAAAACAGTATGTCATTCATAAATGTCTAAAAGTACTTGTCAATTCACAGACTATAACTGAAATAGGACACATTCATTCCAATGTACTAAACTGCTGATGAATATCATTTCTTCGAACATGAAAAGATCAATCATTGGACATTGAACACACAATATTTACAATACTTACGTATTTAAAGAGTGGTATTACAATGTTTATAAATGCTAGTGATGAATGTCATAAAAATATATTTTCATCTGTTTTAATTAGGTTGTAAAAGTTATATAAGTCTTTAAATACTGAAGAAAAAATTTTCATGTTTGGTGCAGTTTTTTAATATAATTATGCTGAGCCTCTCATTAACAATTTTTTTTGGAGAAAATCAGACTGTTTGCTAAGTCATGCTCTATCCATTGACACAAAATGCATGAGCGAAAATGCAAATATCTCGTCATGTTACTCCAATAAAAAATAACAGATTATGTAGCTTCTGTTCTTCATTTGTACTTGTTATAAAAAAATCATAAAAATGAAGAAACTAGAGATAAGCCAGTGCAACTATGCAGGTGGGCTGACAACAGAGAAAGGTGCTTGCATGCCTGCTAAAAATGTAATTGATATGGATAAAAATCCTGTCAAGATGAGGGAAGTCATAACTAGACTACTTCTTTCTTTGTTGTCTACTAATTACAGAAAAGTATTTTTCTCAGTTTTGTCTTACTATGGAACATTCAATCTACATATTTTTTATGTGGATATGCAAAGCCTGTTGCCCTTAATATACCTGACAGAATATTTATGTTCCATCATAAAATTGAAGAAGAACAAATGCAGGATATCAGCAAAATTGTCTTCTATTTGTGCATTTTAGCACAGGCAATGTATTTGAAATTTCCCCTTCAGGAGTTAAGACCAGCCAATATTATCCTTTCATATACCGTAAATAACGTTCTATAAACCGCACTTTTTTTCCCGCCGGAAAATGTGAAAAGTTGGGGTGCGGTTTATCTACGATGACAGGTCTCGGTCAGAAAATAACAGAAGTTTGTAAAATCAGCACTGATTTTCTTATTTACTATATAAATCTATATACCTACCTATTATGCCTGTAGTCTTGACTACGGGACCCCTTCGAGTATTTATCACACATGTGTCACAAAATTGTGCGCACCCCCCGTAATCCTATTGTCCCCTTCGCCACTCACGCGCGTCAATACGCTACGGCCATCTTCCTCTTTTGCGAGCAACCCCAAGAAGAAACATGTTGCTTGCAAGGAGCGGGGAAGGAGGGAGGGTCATAGGTAGGTATATAGATTTATATAGTAAATAAGAAAATCAGTGCTGATTTTACAAATTTACTGCAATAAATCATATATACCTACCTATTATGCCAGACCAACGCCAACTCAAAGACCGGGAGGCATGTTTCGAGCGGAAGGAAATAGGATTACACCAAAGACTACAAAGAAGACACAGCGGCCTTCAAGGTGGTTGACGCAAACAGAGCTTCACCTGCGGGAACATCCCTAAGGTAGCAAGAAATGAAGGAATTGGGCGAACGCCAATAAGCAGCCTTCAAAATATCAACCAGCGCCACACCTTGAAACAGAGCCCAAGAAGTGCTGACACTACGAGTATCATGAGCACGAGGCTTGCTGTCGGATAAAAGAGCCACTGTGCCAGCGGCCCTAATAGCTTCGACGATCCATCTAGAAATGGAATCGAGAGAGGCAGGAGAAAAAGGCTCTCTAGTGATCAGGAACAACTGATCATCCTTACGATAAGGCTTAGTCTTATCGATATACCATTTGAGAGCCCTAACAGGACACCAAACTTTGTCCTCGCGCACCGAAGAAAAGTCAGAAAGCGGACAAAGAAAAAACTCAACAGGACCAGAGGAAGCTGTCTGATTCTTGGCAACGAAAGAAGCCCTAGGAATCAACCTAACACCTCTTCTCTCCCAGCGAACATGACCAGGAGTAAGACAGAGAGCATGAAGAGTACTACGCCTCTGCCCAGAGGCAATAGCTACCAAAAAGAGCGTCTTGACCGTAAGATGATGAAGCGAAGCTTCACCTAACGGTTCAAAAGGGGGCTTCGCCAAGGCCTCCAGGACCTTAGGCAAACTCCAAGACGGCACTAACTTAGAAAACGAAGGTCGTTTCAGAAAGAACGAACGAATCAAACCACTTAGCAGCGGGGAATTGGAAATTCCCGAACCATCCGAAAAACCCGAATGAATGGCCCCGATCGCCGAACGGTAGCCTCGGATAGTAGAAATAGATCTCCCTTTGTCAAATAACGAGATTAAGAAATCCGCAATTGAACCAATAGGAGCCTTAGAAGGGGTTTGATTTCTCTCTTTGCACCAAAGGAAAAAGACCGAGAGACGGGAATTGTAAATTTCCCTAGTAGAAACCCTACGACTGGACATTAAAAAGTCCGCGGCTCTATCAGAGAGACCCGACTGTCTTGCGGATTCCCTGACAGGGGCCAAGCAGTCAAATGAAGAGACTCCGGATTGTGGTGAAGAATCCCCGATAGGGGCTGTAACACCAGATCCGCTCTTAACGGGAGAATTAACGGTTGAGTCCTTAGAAGGCTCAAAAGTTCCGGAAACCAATTCCTCCTGGGCCAAAAGGGAGCTATTACAAGCACCCTCGCCCGATCTTCCCTGATTTTCTGCAAGACATGCGGAATCAGTTGGAAAGGAGGAAAGGCGAATCCCTGAAGGTTCTCCCAGCTGAGGGAGAAAGCATCGAGAGCCCAAGCTCCCTGATCGCGAACACGGGAGCAATACTTCGGCAGCTGGTGATTTAGCACCGACGCAAATAGATCCACTTCCAGTGGACCTAGACAACTGTGAATGCGGCAAAATACCTCCGGATGGAGCATCCATTCCGATGGAAGATACCTGCCCCGGGACAGAAAATCCGCAATGAGGTTTTCCCGACCGGGGATGAAAGAGGCCACAGGTGTGATTGCCATGCGACGACACCACCTCCACAGCTGAGCTGCTAGGGCATTCAAGGCAACCGAACGAGTGCCTCCCTGCCGATTGATATATGCCGCCACAGTAACGTTGTCCGTGAGAATCAGAACTGAACGACTGAGAAGTCGACTTCTGAAATGGAGCAAGGTCAACAAGACTGCCATAAACTCCAGGACATTGATATGAGGAAGAGTCCCAAGATGAGACCAATCCCCCGCAACAGTGCTGCCGTTGCAGTGTCCTCCCCACCCCAACCGAGAGGCGTCCGTCGAAACCGATATCGACGGAAGAGGGACAGAAAAGGACCTGCCTCGCGCGAGAAACACCTCGCTCGTCCAACAAGCAAGAAGAGACTTGATCTTTACTGGTATTGGAATCCAGACCAAAAGGGAGTCTTTTCCCGGCCTGAAGAACCTGAGGAGATGTCTCTGAAAGGGTCTCATGAGGAGCCGGCAGTCCTCTAGAACATCGACTAGACTGGCTAGATAACCTAGAAACTGAAGCCACTGTCTGGCCGAGACTCTTCTGGCCAGCAAGAGCTTGCGAGCCGCAGAGACAATGGTGAGAATCCTGTCTCGACTGGGTCGAGCTAACTGATTCCTTATGTCTAACACCGCCCCCAGAAAAACTGGGCTGCGAGTGGGGACTAACTCTGACTTTTCCCAATTTATTAGGAAACCTAAGTCTTGAGTAAGAGAGACGAGCAAACGAGTCTCGTCCAACAAACGATCGCGCGACTCCGCAAGGAGAAGCCAATCGTCCAGGTAACAAAACAACCGCAGGCCGCGACGCCTCAGAAAGGCCGCTAGCACCGCTACAACCTGAGTAAAAACCCGAGGGGCCGGGCGCAGCCCGAAGGGAAGAGCCCGAAAACGATAAGTCTCCGATAGGAAGGAGAACCCCAGAAGATCGCGAGAAGCGCGATGAATGGGAATGTGAAAGTACGCGTCCTTGAGATCTATCGAGACCGCGTAGTCTTCCCTTTTGATCAACGGAAGAATGGAGGCGAGAGTCTCCATACGAAAATGAACCGGAGGAATAAATTTGTTTATCCTCTTTAGGTTCAGTATCAAACGAAGTTTTCCCGAGCGCTTGGGAATAACAAAAATTGGAGAGAGGGAAAGAGACGGCCTGTCTCTTACCCTTTCTATAGCCCTCTTTTCCAAAAGAGACTCGATCTCCTTCGAAGCATGAGACCGAGACAGGGCAGACATGGGAGGTGACCGAATTCTTATAGCCCCTCCGGGGAGCGAGGCGCAAAGATCTATGAAGAATCCGTCTCGCACGACGGAGAGAACGAACCCGTCCCCGGAGATGGCCTCCCAGGCGGGGAGAAACGCGTGAAGTCGGCCACCTACCACATTCGGTTGAACAAGTGCTCGGGGAAAAACATCAAAATCCAGGCTTGGCCTTCTGCGAAGCCATCGCCTTACCACGAGAACCTCTCGAAAAGCCCCTGCCACGACTCCCTCTCCCACGAGACGGAGCTGGCTGAGGCTCAGGAGGCGGGACCCTAGACACGCGGCTACGCTGACCCGAAGCGGGACCAGCAGGTCTACGCCGAACAGGGGCCCGCGTTGACTTAGAGCTAGTGTGAAACTGCTTAGTCATATCCGAGATCTGCTTTCGCGCATCGATCTCTCTTTGGAACACCGTAGCGAATTTACCACCAAAAAGCGAAGGACCCCGAGACGGGACATCTCGGAGAAGTTGAGCAATGCCCGACTCTCTAACACCCAGTGCCGAGAGAGCCAAGGTCCTGCGACGGAACGTAGCCGAAGCAGCTGCTGTGGAAAGCTGCGACCACTGCAGACAAAAAAGAGTATGCAGCAAGTCGTCAATAATCAGCTTGTCACCATCGGTAACATTCAACTCCTCCGCCCTGGACCTAAGGTCCGAGAGAAGCCCTTGAAACACCGCCAAACGCATCCCTGACCTAACATGGTTTTCAATATTAGACCAAATCCTATCCTCCGCCCTGAACGCAGCGGAGGTAAGCGGATTAGTCGCCTGCAAGCGACGACCAACCTCTAAAATCTCAGGAGAAAGAATCTTAGCCTTGAAAAAGCTGTCTTGGTCCTGAGAACAAAAGGCAAAGGCCTTACCCCTGACCGCATTAGATCGCTTAACCAACAGAGCGGCCTCAATGCGGTCATACTCCAGCTTGAAAACCTCCTCAAGAGCAATACCCTCAGAGGAGGCCTGCTGCTTGAAATTCCAACGCGAAGTCGAACCCTCCGCGCGGGTTGACTGAACTTCAGGGAGATATTTGGACAACAAAGCAATCGCTTCCACTCCACAGAGATTGAGCGATTGAGACTCCGCCTGCCCAAGCGATTCGGGAACCGAAGCTTGAGAGGACGCATCCAAATCTGGTTCCACCCGAGTGGAATGAGACAAAGGAACGCTAACAAAAGCCTCCGCAGGCGGGTCCCCGCATGGTACACCAAAAGTCTCCTCGCCCGGCGGAGCCCCGAGGGCCGCGGGAGTAGGAGGCACATGCGAATCAGTCTCAGACAAAGAGGAATCAATCACAAAAGGCTGATTAGACTCAAAGCGAGATCCCTGAATAGGGACAGAAGTCAGGGTTGAAGAAGCCGGTACAAAGGACCAACCCAGATTCTGAGCAAAAGCCCGCATCATACTGAACATGTCAGCTTGAGAGGAGCTAGCCGGGTCAGCCAGGCCAGATGGGCAAGAGGCCGGCAAAGCCTTGCCGCTCTTTGCCTTTTTCTTGGCCTTTTTCTTGGCTGGCTCGACAAGAGTCGTAGCCGAAACCCTTTTCTTAGAACGCTTAATCGGAACCGTTCGGATCCCCGAAGCCTCTTCGGAAACACGAACCGACCCCTCCGTGGAGGGACGTTCACTTCCCATAAAGGGATTGGAGCGCTCATGGCGTGAGCCTTGAGAATCGTCCAAAACACCCATATTAGCTAGGCAAGAGGATGCCGTAGCCATGGGTTGAGAGCTAAAAGCTCCCAGTGCGTGGACAGACCGAGATAACTCGGTATGTGCCCGATGACTACTAAAGGCATGCGAACCCACTATTGGACCGCTCGAAAGCGGCAATAGGGGAGCACTAGTAGTCACGCACTCAGGTGAAAACACCTGTTGCTCCGAAGAGCGTCCATAATTGTTAGCTCGAGCATTCCCATCAGCTGGCAACTGAGACAGCCCAGAAAGTACTCGTTCCCCCATATGGCGTTTGCCGGGGGCTAGGGTTTGAGAACCCAGACCAACATGGACTAAGCCCGTGGGTTGCCCTGCAGTAGTGGGGCGCGTCTCCCCTAACGGATCAGAGCGAGTGAACGCTACCGTACGGGAAACAACAGCCCCCCCCTCTGGTCTCCGCGACCGGGGGATTGGATTCGAGATATCCAAACCACTAGAATCTGACGCCACCCACCCCGAAACCACAGGCTTCGGAGTTGACAATCCCGATTCAGTTAACGCCACCCGTCCCGGAGCCGCAAGCTCCGAAACTGGCAAACTCTGCAAGGGAACACCACTAGGCAACTTACCTTTGGCCCTCCTCCCTCCCCCGCGTACCGCTGTACTCGGGGGAGTTCTGGAAGGCCGAGTCGTCTTGCTAGACAACTCTTCGGAAGAAGCAGGTCTCCTTGACCCGGCTGCTTCTTCTTCCGAATTCATACCACTGCAATAAAACAGACAATAAAGTATACTTTTCAAATTAAGAAATACTTCAACTGAATGCAGAAACTAAAACTAAAGTTTATTTGGGAGATACGCACTAAAGAAATTTTTACAGCCTAAACCGTAAGAACAAACACCGAACCCGAAGGCTCGGTGACAAACGGAAACACCCGCAAACACAGAAATATCTACGTGGGGCTGACCGTGAAAGAGAAAAATAAATGCCAAGAAAGGGAATCAAAAATCCCTTGCAATCGGCAAGAGTGACTAATAAAACACAAAGCACTATAATCTAAACGAATATAGGTACCTAAAAGTGCTTTAACTATGCGAAAAAGCGCACCAAAAAGATACTATACGACCTGATTTCAGGAGCGCTGTGACAATACGTCCTAACTCGTCGGGGGCGAGCAAGAAAGAGGAAGATGGCCGTAGCGTATTGACGCGCGTGAGTGGCGAAGGGGACAATAGGATTACGGGGGGTGCGCACAATTTTGTGACACATGTGTGATAAATACTCGAAGGGGTCCCGTAGTCAAGACTACAGGCATAATAGGTAGGTATATATGATTTATTGCAGTAAATTAATCCCCCTTGCAGAGAGGTTATTTCGGGAGTAGAAGGTCCCGGTTACGTTAATCAAGCAACGGATTTGTTTATAGAAGTCTACACTTCATAATTCCTTTTTTAAAACTTAATTTTTCACGTTGTAATTATGTGCACGACATGTCCCTTGTCTGAACAATTCAGAGGGTTCACGACATGTCGCATGGCCGGGCCTAGCCGCTTAGCCATTTGCATCTAGTGGGGTGTTTGCCGCGGTGGCTCGGAAATGGAATATGCATTTCCTTTACCAAGAAATTACCAACACAGTTTGATCGACAAATGTACGTACCTTTTATGAAACTAATCTGTGGGTAATCCAGCGATTGAATTTATAAATAGGGCGACTTGCTTTTGTTCATTTGCAAATTTAAGCCTGCTAAGATTTCTATAGACGCTTTTTGAAAGACCTCTTTTGAAGAGTCTGCAAGATGGCGCCATTCACAAAACCTCTATTCATAAAAGCTTGGCGGGAGGTTTGAATAACTCAAAGCGCCCGCCTTTAATCTGGCACATAGTGCTGTTTGGAAATAATGACGCAGATTCCCGTTATTGGATCACCATTGTGAAAATTCTTAGCATGTTGTGCCTTTACTTTGATTACTTCTCAACTTTTTTATATCGGACTTAATTTTAAATATAAAAATAATGTACATGTATTCGTTATTTCTATCTTCAAGCTGCATTTCAAAGCAGTTTGATTATTTCATAAAAATATACGGTTTAGGCATGTTTAACTAGCTTTCTCTCTCTCTCTCTTGCAGGATCCATTCCAGAACCAAACAGAGCATTACTACGAGTAATAAGCTCGAGAGCATATAATTGTTTAATAATTAGTTTGATAGTTTGATACTTAATTTAGACGTACATGTACCTACCTTTGATACGTTGATCGTCTTGTCATCCAGCTTTAATATCGTATTTGGGGTGAAAATTTTTTCAAGGGATGAGGGATAAAACATCAAATTTTCAAACATGATATTGTTGATATGCCGAGTGGAAAAAGCAAATGTGAATATAAGTTGATGATTATGAAAATGTAAGTGTTAGATGTCAGTTCCATGTGATGATGAGTGAAACAGATTCTGTATGAAAGTACGCAGCTGATGAAAATTATTAAATTATGAGTGCTTGTATGCAAAATGAAGAGGAAAGAATAATACAGTGACGTGAAAGTACATGCAGATGATTGTGTCATGCGCATATGGAATATGAGAGGAATACAATTTTGATTCGTTTAGATTTCAAACTGAGATAAACTACATGTATTGTGCGATGAATACAATTTTGATACGGATCGGAAAGGTAAGTTACGTAACACACCAAGGCCTGAAGTCATCCAATCAATTCAGAGATCCATCGATAGACATCCAATCAGTGACGAGCATACTGTCGACATCAGTCAAGCTGTCATATTTCCATCAGGTAAGAGTATGCGAAGTTCTAATCGCTTTGTTTACCATTTTTGGGCACTAAGATGTCCATTGATGAGACAACCCGGATATGGCCACCACGGTTATAAGGCGCCTATCGTTATATTTGATTTGATTTGATTTATTTATTTCTGCTTGATTTCTCAATTCATCAAATAATGCATACGTTATACAAATTATGCGATGTACAATACAATGGAACATCATGACATTAATATATCTTAAACTACAAGGCTAACAGTAGGATTATAGAAAGAGAAATCAAACGAGGGTATTCATAATAAGCCGAGGCTTGACAGCATGAAAACTCTTTGAGATAAAATATGATAAAATATGATAAAATAATGAGAGAGAGAAAGGGAAGAGGATACAGAGAGAAATAGAGATGAAGAGAGGAGGATAAAGTGAGGCAATTGTACCTATCCAAATATTTTAAATAACAACTGTATTAACAATAGAGTTAATCATCCGGTTTATATAAGAGAGCCGATGTAACTTCAGCAATCAAAGCATCTTCTAAACAATAAAATGCTGTAGTTAAATCGCTCTCTGGTGGCAACTTTGATTTTCATGGGGGTATGATGTCATCTGGCAGGAGTGAGAGGCCGAGAAAGACTCCAACTCCAACTTCGAAGACTCGTCTGACGAAGAAGACTTCTTCGGCTTCTAGCAAACCAAAGGGCCCTTTTAAGGGCCACAAACAAGAAAGATTTTTGTTAAATTATTTTCATATTCTTTTCTCTATTCTTTTATCTTTCCTCTTATTTCAAAGAATTATACAAAAGATAAAATTGACATGAATATCATAGATGTAATAAACTCATCTACAAAGAAAAATAATGAATGCTTAGTGTGCTCTGATGTCATAAAAAGATCGTGACAGAGTTTTAAAAAAAGAAAGGTGAATGTACGAAGAACTGCGTCATGCACTTGAATGCATGAAGCGTGTGTGTGAGTGTGTATAGATCGCCAATTATGACGGGAAACTAACTATTTTGCGGATTCTACTTCTGTTGCTTTTTCTTTTTATCCTTGACTAAATCCTTTCTTTTTGTCACAAATTTTCCGTTAGAAAGTATGAACTGTAGTTTGGCATGAAAGAGCAAGCAAGCCTAATGTGGGGTGTTTTTTTTTTTTTCACCGCGGTGGGGTCAAAAGTTGGGGGTGAGGTTTATAGAACGTTATTTACGGTAAATATATATGATCCCTCTGAAATACACTTAATATACCTGACAGAATATAAGTGGCTTTTGACAATGTAACTTTCTTCTACTGCTGGATAATAATCAGATTTTACCCTCCATCATAATACAAATTCATACTATATAGTTTAATCTCCCTCGTAAACTATTAAAATTTGCAGTTAATGCATGCATAGACTCACTTCCCTCTTAGTCAAATTTATCCCGTTGGGGAAAAAGATTGAATAATAAGTGTCCCTTTTGCCCAAACACACGACAGGGACCCTTCACCATATTCTTTCATACTGCCCGTCGTTGTTAGAAAGACTTGGCGACACAATAATGTTCTTAAAGTAATCTATGAGACAATAACGACTACAGGAACTGGACACTTTAATATGTATTGCGATATTGGAGGTAAATTAATCGCAGGGGGAACGATTCCACCGCATATTCTGGTTACTAACCAACGCCAAGATCTTGTTATTGTATGGGATGATCCTAAACAGATTTTAGTAATAGAATTGACAGTCCCTTTTGAATGTAATGTAGTAGATGCCCATAAACGAAAGTTAGAAAGGTATAAAGTATTAACTGAAGATTTAAATGAATCTGGTTTTGATACTATGTATGAAGCTGTTGAAGTTGGACAGAGAGGCTTTATTGATTATGAAAATAAAACCTGGATTAAGAAAATTCTTGCAAGGTGTGGCTGTAACAAACGACCACAGGACATGTTTAATGATTTAAGTCTGCTTGCATCGTTTATTATATTTTATAGTAGGCATGAGCAGACATGGTCCGATGCACCATACATGCTCATTTGATAATATGCAGTAGGATACTAACCTCTCCCGTTTATATTAATAATATTAATTTTTTCCTCTGTTTGCAACTATCTATCGTGAGATTAAATATAGCAGTGTTAATTACTCAATATACCCAATACGTACAGTTGTAGTGTCATGTAACCCTAAAATTTGATATGCCTGTTCCATTGATATATGATTTTATTATATTCACGTTTCTATATTCAGTATTATATAAACTTTAAGGTAATGCATACTGTACATTATTGTACGTTTTAGGCGTTTAGAATAATTATATCCTGTAACTTCCATTACAAAACACATTCGGTTTTGTTACAGTACAACAAATATTGTTTAGTAAGCTTAGATAAATATAATGTTGTAATTTTAATACATAATCCAATTTTGCATGACGCTGGTATATTGCTATGTATTACAGCCACAAGCCTCGTCACTTATAATTACGGTATAAAATATAACATCACCCACAAGCTATTTGCCTCTCTTTATTATATACTTTATTATTGCACATGCATTGCAATGCTGTCGTATACCCTATATATTTCATTGTTATCGCTTATTCATGATGATATTTAGGTTGTTTTGCCTTTTGAATATCCTAATGTATGGATGTTACATCTCCTGTGTTTAAGTGGATGTGTATATGTATATATTTTTCTCAAGTCTGTATTTTCTATGTATACCTGCCACTGTCCAAATGGATAGTGGACCTGGTAATGTATGTTCAACATTTTCTTGAATAAAGAAATGATTTTCATCATATATCAATATGGCATGAAAAAGAGACATGATAACAAAGCTTTTCGACCTGCACTCATCAGGTTATCACGCAGGTATGTAACAAATTACTTGAAATCAACTATATTATACTCCATGAAACCAGACGCAACCAACCGCTGAGAAGTACGGCTGTGTATATCAGCGGTTGGCTGATCATAGCTTGAATTTTGAATCTAATATGAATTAATATTGGGACTACTGGTAATACAATAAGTGTGCACCCCCTGCACAGCATGTGTATGAAATAAATGTAATCATCCTTACACACACAGGGAGAAGCCATCTGCCTTATTGTATATCACACAAAGGAACTACCTCACACATCTAATGTGTCATTTAGAACATAGCCATGTTCTTACATCAGCCTCCACTGATTCCTATTTGATGTACAGTACGTATCAAAAAAAAGTATAACCAAATTTGGTAGCTTCTAATTAAAAAGTTATAACCTCTATGAGCTTGAAATTTATTTCATATTAAAGAGCAACTCGTCTTCTGTGTAATGATACCTAATTCATAATGGCTGACTGAGCAGCAGGCTTTTTAAAAAGTATTGTCAAAATCATCTTGTACCAAGTTCAGGCTGAAGCAGCGAGTGCGGGTCAAACTAATTATGCATGAGTTACTTCAGTTGGAAAACAATTGCTGAGTTATTATCGATTGATTTTGTGCATTTGAAAAAGGTGTAAAAGTCAACTCAAACTCAAGAATGAGCTTATTACAAGCTAAATTTATGATATTTTATTTGCCATGATAACACAATCTTGGCCTCATCTTCAACTTCTCATCTTTTGCAAGTTCCAATTTCAAAGAAATCGTGTGTGGATCGTGCATTTGCTCATTCGGGGCCAACTCTGTGGAATTCCCTTCCACAGAACCTGAAAACTTTGACATCAGTGGCTTCCTTCAGGCGCAACCTAAAAACGTATCTGTATAAGAGTGCCTTTTGACAGACATTCATTATTCTTCCAGTGTTAATAATTTTTACCTCTCATTCTTTGTGTATTAATTTGCTCATGAGCGCCTTTAGCATCTAATCAGGATGGAAAGTGCGCTATACAAGTCACATGTATTATTATTATTATTATTCCTTTTTTAAGGTAAGCCTTTTTACTGAGTCATTCAAAACTGACAACATTTATTTGGGAAGCTATCTTTTTTCTTGAAAGTCTACTATCAATTACCTTGGTAATTCTCAACAAACGTATCCTTCTTTTTCTTCTTTTTAGTCTTTAAGGTCAGTAACCTTTGAGTTATTATGCTATTCGTGAAAAACACTGCGTGCACCTTATGCAGGTGAAATGATGCAATGGACAAATGAGCAGCGAGTTTTTAATTATCACGAGACAAGAAATTTGAAGGCTGTTACATGTACAATAAATTATAGATTATCACATATGGATTGAAACAAGGTCATTTGAAAGCTTAGATACACAGGATCACTTTAAACAATAAAGTGAAGCACAATAGAAAATTCAACTTTTAAAATGATTTGAGAATAAATTAACACATTCATATATGGCTTGACCCACATTCGTTGCATCAGCCCAAACTTGGAACAAGGAGATTTTGACAACACTTTTTAAAAAACCTGGTGCTCAGTCATCCATGGCAGAAATGTAATGAATGAGGTACCACTGGACAGGCAAAAAGTTACTCTTCACCATAAAATAAATTTAATAGTCACATCGTTTATAAAATTAAAATTTTCAAGAAGCTATCAAAGTTGGGTATACTTTTTTTTATACGCACAGTATATCCCAGGCTTGTCCATGGCCATCCATCTTCACCCTACTATCTACATTAGTACGATACACATTTTAGAACTAGAAAGCAAATATGTTTATAAACAATATGGACACTTTTATAAAGTTTCAAGAGAAAATCAAAGCTGCAAAATAAGTTTATGCATCTTTGAGGTTGATATTAAGGTTTATTTGAGTTGCAAACTTATTTTTTATTTTTTGTATTTAACTCTAATTAATGAGATATCCACAGTAAATTTATGTTGCTGCGCTATCTACTGTCTTGACAATATTGCACTTTCATTCTACTATTCCACAAATTCTCATACTAGAGTTCTTAAAAGCAAGATTAAGTACCAAACCAGATTACCTTTCATAATACACTATCTAGCAATATTAGCCGCCCCTATATAACTACTCCCATGTTCACTGATGATATCGTTTGAACATGGTTATGATGCCTTGAAAAGTCAACCGAAAACCCAGTAATGTCATTCAAAATGAGGAGCAGACTAATAGGAATAGAAGAGACATGAAAGGTCATTCTTTTATTGATGACTGTAAACAGGTCTGGTAATGATTATGGTTAAATTGCTTATTACTTTATATATTATATACTGACCCACAATAAAAAGTACCCACGACTTTATAATGGTATATCATATTTATATTGACAGACACAGAATGACAATGAACCAGGGTGGAAAGATTGACCTTTTATTGAAACATTTCACTAATTTCGGAAGACAATGCTGTCTCTTGTCAGCGTGCATTACAGCGCAGAACACAACAAGTTGAAAAATGAAAGTCACATATCACTAGCGTGTGTGGCCACCATTTGTTTGCAGACATTTGCATTTAGAATATAGTGTGCGGTGAGTATGTGCTGCCCAGAAGACCCCCATTTTTGGAAATTTCTGTTCCAAAGCATACCATTTTTTTCTCGTTGAGTTCCGCCTGCGGGAAACGTCACACCCGAAACAAAGAATGGACGAGACCTGCCCGCGCTTAGACGACCAAAAATATGGACGTGGAAATTTTGCCCTCTCCGAAAGTGCCGAAACACCGGGAAGTGTTTAGGAATGATAAAGACAGTGAACAGAATCTTTCAAGATTATGCGGATAGGTTGCTGAATGAACGCGGATCTACTTATTTTGCATTCTGCGTCCTGTCTGCGCCCTATTCTTCATATTGAATAGATAATAAACTGACGTACGCTGAGTTATTGTTTTAGTAACTTTTTTTTATATGTTGCCTAGCAAAACGACATCGCGATTTGAGATCGGGATATCCTTTATTTTCTTTAAAATTTAACTAGTTGCGCCCGTTTGAAGTCGTAACATTTTGCTTGGAGTTTGGTTTACTTGAAATTCTCTAGATTATGAGGAATCATGAATAAAATATAACATTTCTAAAATAGTGAAATGTGCGCCAAGTTTGACAAAAATAATTGTCAGTGGTTTCTTTTTTTCTAGGATGAACACCAGTTAAAATTTAAGTTTATCCGAATCAGCAAGATTATTGTAAATACGTCTTTTTTTTAAAAGTGAATTTACTAAATCATGATATATTTTTAAGTGTGTGGTGATATATTACAGTGAGGTATTTACTTTTTAAAGGAACAAACATGTACAAGAAAGAAAATACAAGAATGAATGTTTTAATGCTGTCATAAAATATTGAAGAACGTAAACTTTGATCACCAGTGCTTCATGTTTAATCGTTACGATCGTCCTACATTTTTTTCTGTTATACAGGGGGCATATCTCACTCAAGCCCATTACTAAATTTTATTTGGGTGGTGTCCTGACTGTCCTTCATATGTCATAATGCATAGGGTTCGTTACTCCTACGGTTCGTAATTCCGAAAATTCAATAGACTACATAAATTTTCAGAATTACTAACCCTATTTTTTTTAAAGACTTTATGCCTTTCTTTTTTTTTTGTTGAATTATGCCGTAGTCATGGTAGTATTAGGGCGTCGCCTTCCGGCAAGGGGGCTGCTACTGCCATTCACTGCAGTACTGGACTTCTTACAGGAAGCAACGAGGGCTCTGATTATCAATATTTGAATATACGAAACCCCGTTTTTTTCAGGCGGGTGGCCAGGGAGGGGCGGTGGGGGTAGCCTCCCCCTTAAACGTCAACTTAAAAAAAAGTGAGAACTCCTTGGAACTCCCCTCCCCGCATCCACCACTTTTACATACGGTGGAAAGCAGTCCCGGCGACGAACTATTTTCCGTCTAAAAGGGTGCTACGAGCCGTTATATTTATCTCCAATTTGCTATAAAAACGTCAGAGCTTCGCACGGGAGCCCCTCCCGGCACGGTTCGTGCGCTTACAACCGCCCCTCCCATAAAATTAAATCCAGACTAAGCGGATGCATTTTTCCTGTCTGAGCTTACATTGAAACCGGCATTTGGATTAACCAAGGACTTATCACAGAACTCCTTGGATTAACCAAAGAAACAAAGAGCTCTAATAATGTACATGATCTGATAGGCTTGATATTATTTGTATTTTCTGTTTTGTTTCGTGCTTGGAACAAAACTTGCCATACAAACTTGCAATACAAACTTGTCCATCCGTCTCGTAATGTACGGTATCACATTCAGAGGTGACGAGAAACAAAATGCATAAATTACTTGCCATGTTCTTTTCGCTCCGCAAAGCCACCGCCCTTTTATGGTGAAACCGACATTTTGTGCGCTATTGTAAACATGTCAATCATTCTGGTCACGTGAATGGTGTCGTGTCCTCTTTTTGCCAACGTGCCTTATTCTTTCCACATCTACCGCACAAATACCGAATAAAAATGTCATGTCTTATTACTCCTAATTATCCCGACTCAAACATAGAATATAAAATAAAAACATTGAGTCATTTTGATTTGTCACTGGTGAAAATCATATTTCGCCAGTGATAAATGGCCGATAATAGAGCTTGCATGTAGTCACAGGAAGCAAAGGGACATTTTAAAAATCAATATGAAGTAGCAGAATGGAACTCAAATTTCTAGAGTGGGGGAGGGGTAGCTGAAAAAAATGGAGTACGGGAGAGGGAATAGAAAGAGAAGGGTGAGCAGAGAGTGAGAGTAGTGAGAAGCGGGGAGAGTAGTGAGAAGCGGGGAGAGGAGGAAAGTGGATGAGATTTTTAAAAATGAAGAAGAGGGGATTCAGGGAGGACGAGGGAACAAAGACTGAGACAGAACAGATTACGAGTATAGTAAGAAGCAGTGAGAAAGAGAGAAGATTGGGAGGGTTGGGAGGGTTGGGAGGGTGGGGAGGGTGGGGAGCGATAGGGAAAAAAAACAGAACAGAGGGAGAGTGACCAGCATCATAATATTATTGGTTAATTTATATAAGTTCAGGCATGGATAGGACTCTTTTGAGAGAATTTACAAAGCCAAACTGCTAAATAAATGATCAGGCAGAGTAGATATATCAAGAACATTTTCTTTCAATCTGTGAATTATTAACCCTTTTGACTACTGAATTCTCTCATTCCCATAGACTTAATACAGGTTCCCATGTGCAACTGGTTAATCATATTTCAATATTGACCCTGATATTATGAATACCAAATTTCAAACATATATTGAAAATAATATTTTATTCAGACCAGTTCTTTATTTTAGTTTGATGTTACTCCATATATATTTAATGGCATCAACCAAGTACAAACCTAACTAGAAATGTGCATTGCTGGGGCCGCGCAATGCTAAATGTATCCCCCGGCACTGGCAGCAATTTGAAGGAGGGACAAAGACCCTCCCCCATCCCCTCCCTCAAACAAAAGGATGGTGTAGAAATTAGATGTGTAGGTTTCACTAAGACACATCTTCATATAAAATTTGAAAGAAATGTGTTGAGAGATATACCAAGATACATCTCCATACAAAATTTGAAAGAAATCCATCAAGAAGTGTGGCCTGCAGAGTGCACTCACGCCATGCCCTGAAGTATGACCTTTGACCCTATAAAAGACGGAACACTGGTGGCAGCATCACCAAAAACTAGAGATTTTTAGATTACACCAAGAGACACCTTCATGCAAAATTTGAACGAAATCCGTCAAGAAATGCAGAAGAGTGCAAGAAATGGAAAAATGACCTTTGACCCTATAAAGGACGGAACAATGAGGGCAGCATCACCAAAAATTAAATATGTGTAGATTATACGAAGATACATCTCCATACAAAATTTGAAAGAAATCCATCAAGAAATGTGGCCTGCAGAGTGCACTCACGCCATGCCCTGCAGTATGACCTTTGACCCTATAAAAGACGGAACACTGGTGGTAGCATCACCAAAAACTAGAGATTTTTAGATTACACCAAGAGACACCTTCATGCAAAATTTGAACGAAATCCGTCAAGAAATGCAGAAGTAAGAGTGCAAGAAATGGAAAAATGACCTTTGACCCTATATAAAGGACGGAACAATGAGGGCAGCGTCACCAAAAATTAAATATGTGTAGATTATACGAAGATACATCTCCATACAAAATTTGAATGAAATCCGTCAAGAAATGCAGAAGTAAGAGTGCACAAAAGGGACAAATGAGCTTTGACCCTATAAAGGACGGAACAATGAGGGCAGCATCACCAAACAGTAAAGATGTGTAGACTATACCAAGATACATGTCCATACAAAATTTGAAAGAAATCCATCAAGAAATGTGGCCTGCAGAGTGAACTCACGCCATCCCTTGAAGTATGACCTTTGACCCTATAAAAGACAGGACACTGGTGGCAGCATCACCAAAAAGTACGATTTTTTAGATTACACCAAGGGACACCTTCATGCAAAATTTGAACGAAATCCGTCGAGAAATGCAGAAGTAAGAGTGCAAGAAATGGAAAAATGACCTTTGACCCTATAAAGGACGGAACAATGAGGGCAGCATCACCAAAAATTAAATATGTGTAGATTATACCAAGATACATCTCCATACAAAATTTGAACAAAATCTGTTGAGAAATGTGGCCTGCAGAGTGCACTCACGCCATGCCCTGAAGTATGACCTTTGACCCTATAAAAGACGGAACACTGGTGGCAGCATCACCAAACACTATAGGTTTTTAAATTACACCAAGAGACACCTTCATGCAAAATTTGAACGAAATCCGTTGAGAAATGTGACCGCCAGAGCGCACACAAGAGTACACACAAGACATCTATCAAAATATGACCTTTGACCCTATAAAAGACGGAACACTGGGGGCAGCATTACCAAAATCTATAGGGTTCCAGATTTTACCAAGAGACACCTTCATACAAAATTTGAACAAAATCCGTTGAGAAATGTGACCGCTAGAGCGCACACAAACTATCCCCAAAAATATGGCCATTTACCCTATAAAAGACGGAACACTGGGGCAGCATCACCAGAAATTATAGGGGTCCAGATTTTACCAAGATACACGTCCACAGGAAGTCTGAAAGAAATTCGTCGAGAAATGTGACCGCTAGAGCGCACACAAGAATGTGACGCGGCGGCGGCGGCGGCGGCGGCGGCGGCGGCGGCGAAACGCTGCTGAATCCAAAGTATCCTCCGGCATACTGCCGGGGGATACAAACCTAATTTAAAAATTTTAGAATAAAATTAAGGAAACAAAATGATACAGTATGAAGATTTGAGCAAGATTTGCTCAAGAACTTGACTTTCTCTCTATTTTTATTACACAATGTGAATCAATGATGATTGAAACAAAATTGTCATGAGTTCAAACAATCCCTCTATGCCAGCAAGTCCTCTGACAGTTTGACTTAGTATGTTTGTTCAACTCCTTTGCATGTTTAACCTGTTGGATATAATGTGATCTTGACATTTAAAGTTTCCATAGACTGTAGCCTTAGTTAATCTTGGGCTTAGTATTCAACTGGTTAAAGGCATTCCCTTTACAGGCAAGACAAACTGTTAGTATGTTGCTAGGGTAGCCAGTTACCAGGAAGGGCTTCCCCTACCAACGCGTTCAGTCATATCACTTCAAAATGCAAATCACTGTCTAATCAATACTCTTGATTCAAGTTTGATTTTCTGGTTTCAAAGAAACATCTGCCAGTTCTTTTAAAGGTTGCACTCCAATTAAAGTGATAAATATTTAAAAATCAACCTTGATACTACATCATATGGTGATAAGGAATTACTTTATAACCATCAGCATGATTTTACCAAGACTTCACATATTTACAGTACAGCTGCATTTAACAGTAATGTGACGACTCGACTACACTCAAGTATACATTTACTTACAGCTACAGGCAGTGTCTGTAGGTAACTTTAGTTATCAATATGATCAGACTAGACCCTATTTTAGCAGTCTTTCTATCATAACGTGATCATGAATAATGATAGATTGCAAATAAAATTTATCACTTCTTGATTTATGTCTACAAGATGAGGTGCACTGAAATAATTCTCATTGAGCATGCTGAGTATGAGCTGGAGATATTTGAACAGGTGGTATACAAAGACCCAGATACTATTTGTTTACTAAACACACATTGATATTATAAACATGAATATATCAACAGCCTATTCACAAAGGCTACCACATGGTTTTCTGAAAGCTTTCAACATGAATCAGTATAACACTGATCTTCATTCCAATTTACAAGTATTCCTGTAGTACAAGTAATCATCAAGTATATAAGAATATCCCTAGCTCTGAAAAGTCTTTACAAGCTCATATTTATACCCCAAATTTAAAAAATAATTAAATGAGGACAAAAAAATAATTTGAAAAGTAAAATTAATCTAATCCATTCATGGTATTAAGTATACATGTACAATATACTTTCATATAATTTTTGACAATATTTATATCTTACTGTGTATACAAAAGAAAATTAATACGATTAAATATATAATGTACATTATTAATTTAACAATTGTCATAATCAAGAAATATACATTGAGCAATTTATCATTACTGAGTGAAATAAATAAAAAATAGGCAAATATTAAGCATGAAATCCCAATTCTCATTTTCACCTCAAAATAATAAATAAATCAAATTGACCAGTGATTATTAAAAGAGTACTTACTCTTTTTCCATTAATTAGTATCAATTAATTGTAAGATCTGTAGGCTTCAAATACTGTATAATGTCCTCTTATGGAACTGCACATTTATAGAAAAATAGACTTGAGCATTATGTAGTATGACTCCTGACACATACTGCAATCTGCAGCTTATTAACATACTACTGAACATGTACATAGCATAGTGTACAATTTTTTCCAGAGCTTAAACCCATCAATATTGTGAAGTATTAACAATCCATCTGGATGAGTGGGATCACTCTACCTTAGTGGCTGATCTTCATTATCATAACTGTGAGTCTGCAGTAGGCTTCTGATTAAATTATATATTCAGATATTTTCAATTGTAGGCGAAGTACCAGTATATTAATTGGATGGCAGGCAAATATAATTCTTCAATTCTTTTCTACACACACAAAAAAGATGATGCATCATGGATCAATCAATGGCCAAGAAAATTTCAATTTATATCTGAAAATATAAGCAACTATAGTCATCAAAAAAGAATGCATAATATCAGACAGGAGTCACTGTATTTTCAGCCTCAGTAAGAATAGCTTCTGATATATCCATGTTTTCGATCATACTTTACATACATACCTACTCCAGTGTATTTGAATTTCAGAATTATCACAATTCTAATATTTTTGTTCCTGATTTTGTCATGAATGTCCTTGATGAAAATAGTGTGCAGAAATGTTCTTACAATGATTCATACCAACAATAACTAAAAAATAAACCTAAATTGAACTTTGCATGTACAGATATCCCGTGTGAATAAAAAAAAAGGTCTACATTTAGAACTCTGTTAAAACTCAGTTATGAACGCAAAATTGTTATATACAGTTTGAAAAAGTATCTTATCCTGCATCGTGTGGTACCATTTTTCTGTGGTATGTATTTACGCTTGGATGAACAGGGGGAATTGTTTGCACGAGTGTAAAAATCAACTTGTGCCAACATACTCCTTATGTGATGTTTGAACAAAACACTTTAATTCGGTCTTTGCATATTTACAAATAACGCTCAAACCGTCCCAAACAAAAGTAAGCATAACACATTACATATTAAAACACACATAAGTTTTACACACACACACACACACACACACACAGCTTTACATGGCTTTACTTCCGAGGACAAGTATTGTTCCTCTATTGTTCCTCCGTCCTCGGACAGTCGACGAATAAGGCACAAATTCATTGTTCGACGTTCGAGGACTATTGTCCGGCTTCCGAGGACCATTGTTCTCATGATTTTTTTGTTGTTCTCTGTCCAAAAATGTCCTCGGACATACGGCTAAACACGCACACTCAGGAAAATGAAGAAAAAAAAGCCACACACATTTAGTTTTTTCTCACATGGTGTACTCATCATAAGCAGGACAGACAGTTTACTCCTGATCACAAATAAAGCTATGTACAGAGGATTCATGATGACAAACATTTACGCATACATTTCAAGATCAACTTTTGGATGTTGAGCAACAATTAACATCATTATCATATCATGATCGTTAAACACTTTGAAGCAGCAAGTCAAGAAATGAAAGAGTTTGACAAAGCAAATTGAATCAGAATATTGTTTCTTTATTAATGGTTATTTTACTCCAAATGAACACCATGATCATGTGCTTGTTTGTGTGTGCATTTGTGATGCATTCATGTATGCATGATATGACTGCTTATGAGTACACCATGTGAGAAAATACTAAATATGTGTGTGGCTTTTTTCCCCATTTTCCTGTGTGTGCAGGGGTGTGTGGGTATGTATGTGTTGTGCATGTGTAAATCTTGGTATGTTTGTTGGATGTTTAATAGTGAGTGTGAATGTGAATGTTGAGAAGGGGGGGGGGGGGGGTGGGGGTAAGTAGTGAAAGGGGTAACAAGGTATACCGATGAAGGGTTTATATAAAGAAAAAAAAATATGCATTATGTTACTTTGCATGATTGATCATTTTCCCCTTCTCTTGGGTAAAATGTTAGATGCACATGTTATTATTTAAAGGAGATCTTTATATGAACTAGGAAAATAACACAATGAACACAATGACAAGGAGGGCGGACGGGGTGTGCAGCTCCTCATTGCGCCCTCCGCGGTTGCACTGGTGGACGGAGGAACGTCCCTTCATTGCTATTATTGAAAGTAGAACGGGTGAATATGCATGTGACACCTGTTCTACATATTTTTACATAATAGCAATCAGGGATGTTCTTTTGTCTGCTGGAGCGGTTGTGGGGGGTGCGGTGGGGGGCTGTATGTTTTGTCCGTTTCTTTGTTCGCCATGTTCATACTGTTACAAAAGAAAAGAACTTTAACATATTTTGAATGAAAGATCATTTACATTGAATATTATACATTGTGGGACATAGGGAGGGGTATAGGGCGTACTTGTCAATATATTATTTATGATTTTATTCCAACATTCTTCCATGCTTGTCTTGTGAATAATTTAACACTATGGTATGAAAACGAAATGAAGATTTGTATTTGTTTGAAATTATTTACATTTATTTTATGTAATGATCTATTCTGAATGAAATCTCTAATAAAATATTTTGAAAAAAAAAAAAAAATGTGTGTGGGTGGGTGTGTAACTGTATTTGTGTTTTAATTTGTGTGTCATGTTTACTTTTGTTTGGGATGGTTTGAGCGTTATTTGAATCTGGGTCATTTCATCAGGTTGGGACACATTGTGTGACATGGCTTGTATCATTAAAATTATCAGCAGGTTTTCTTGTTTTTATTTCACAAAATATTCATATCCGAGTATTTAAATATTTTAAGTTGTTTTCAGTCAGGAAAGTTATTAGCTATCACAAAGATATGATTAAAAGTGTCGCCTCTGATGTAACATTGACGCGGTGTCAGTGTTACGTCATGAAAAACACATTTGCTTTGTTTTTCTGGAATGTAACTAACAGTTAGGGACATATTAAGTATAAATATTTACAATACATGCTTTGACAAGAGATGAAACCTTTATCCTTCATAATTGATATCATAATATGGTGGAAAACTTGTTTCAAACAAAATTTGAATGCTGACGTAACACTGACACAGTGTCAATGTTACGTCAGCACACACATGCTGATTAGTATGTAATTTGTGGTCCAGTCACAGGATTATCCATCAAACTTAAGTGGTTTTCAGATAGAATCCTCTCTCTTCTACATAATTAATATTTAAATTCCAGGGGTTTATGTGGATTTTCTAAAATAAAACAATCTCTGACTTAACATTTTCCACTTTGTGGTGTGACATGAAAAATCTAAACGATGTAGATGAAAATATTTTTATTTTGTTTCGCATGATTTAGAAACATTTTGTATGTGTTGTCTTGAGGATACATCTGGACAGAAAAAAAAAGTAATTTCTCCAGAAATTGGGGTACACAAAGAGCAGAAAGATGAGAAAAGTATAAAATGAGAGTGATGACGTAACATGACACCACAATAGTAACAAATTTGCCATTTTTATTGTACAAATATGCTGGATATCATCAAAGCAGGTGTTTTAGATAGAGTGTTCATATTGAGTCAGATAAGTTAAGTTTAAGTTGTTAGTTATAGGAAAAACAAAGAGAAACTTGACAAGCCAAAATTCTGATGTAACATTGACACCGTGTCAATGTTACGTCAGATTTATAGGTTTTTAAGGTATTTTTAAAATAAATCATGTGTACACATGGAAAGAAACATATGAAATGATTGATTACCCTAATCTTAATATTACATAAGATAACTGCACTGATTCTACTGATATTTTCAATGATACAAGCTTTTTCATCCAAAATTTTCAAGCGTGTCCCAACCTGGTGAAATTACCCATCTGCAAACACCGAATTAATGCCCCTATTCAAAATGTTTTGTTCAAACATCACAATCACATCTATATTACGCTAAGGATTTGGGGCCTTATTTTTGGTTCGAATACGCGTCCCCTCTGGCCCCATCGGTCCCCACCTTTTGGTACCCATGGGCGGGGAAACATGGTTCTTAGAATGGTGGGAGGCACTTCTTAAGGGCTGACGTGCCGTCCATATTTCATAAATTCATTGAATTTCCGGGGGTTTGTAGCTTCATGCCCAACCCATACCCTTTACCTGTGAAGGGGAGAAAAATCAATTGGTGTGTATTGACAAAGAACAGCGTGACGTGTATACTCCAAGGCCATATCCGCATGTATGGCTTCAATGTATACGACGCAACACACGTGTTATTCGTTCACACCAGGGAATCTCTTACACTTCCCTGCAGGTACTATGTTTCACGCATAGAGTGACATCAATTGTAGCTTCATGGTAACATACACACAGTTTGGTGTGTATGTAACTCTACGGTTTCACGGCGGTAGCGGGGGGGGGGAGGAGATGTCTCATTGATGACGGCATAACCCAGGTTACGCGTTTAGGGTATCAAAAAAAGCAAAAATAAAAAGGGTATCAAATTCAGAGACTGATAAAAAGAAGATCCGCGGAAGGAGGGGGGGGGAATAGTTTGGAAATGTGTTCCATGTTAGGTTAAATTTCTTTTACGGTTCCTTTTTGGCTAAAAAGAAGTCTATGGTGATGATGTGGGCCTAAATAGGATGTAAAATACCAAGGATGTAAAATACCAAGCAAGATATAAAAGCGCCGTTAATGGTATGAAAATCAGAGATAGACGAATCTGCCCCTACTTCAATCTGCTTTTCAATTCAGCAAGTGATTTACGCGGATGATGTACAGGTCTCAATCGATTCAGGATCGATTCAGGAGCCCGTAAACTTTTCTGCCTTTTATTTGTGAAAATTTGGCTCCTTTGGAAGTTTGATTTAGCATTCCATTACTTTCTAAATTACTATTACTATTATCAACAACTAACTTCACATGAAAGGGAAAATGGCCCTCATACCGTGGAAACATGTTATTGTATATCGCCTCAAATATATTATTCATTCCCTTATGACAGACTAAACCGATCTGTAGACATCATTCGGGGAGGGGAGGTGTAGCAGATCACGTCACTTAGGAATATCGGTTGCCACGGTGTAAAGAAGGAGACCCCCCCCCACCAAAATTTCCTTCGAAAATATTTCCACAATGATATGAATACGTATAGGATATTACTCCCGTCTCCCCTGGCGCTGGGGTGATAGAAGGGGGGGGGGGTGGTGGGGTAGTAGGGAAAAGTCAATCCGTCGGTCCTCCCAAGACCCATATAAGGGGGCAATAATCCCCCTGAAAAAGAAAATGACAATAAATTCATTTTTGTATCCTTCGCACGGGACTTACTGCTAATTATATGCATGTTATGTTTTCATGGCCTTAATTTCTCTTGAGTATTAAACCACAGAAACATGACAAGATCAAATCGCTCCCTCTAGCTCTCTGCATGGATATACTCACTGGCGTAGACAGGGGGCACAGGGGGGCCATGGCCCCTCCTATTCAGCAACTAAAAAAAAGCATTTAACTAAAAAGCAGTCCGGACGTTGAAATAATTTTCCTTCTAAAAAAGCAAGGCATTAGCGATAATGTGTCTCGCCCACATGCGATAACTAGAAATAACGTGATCTCTGTTGCCATGCAACAGGTCCCCCAAGTGCATAAATCTGCATGAGTTATGCTTGCATATATCTACATTATTGTTTGGAAAGTGATGTTTACAAAGTTATGTCATAAGAGAGTCTTGCAGGTAAACTTTAACGTTTGACCTGAAATGACCTTTGACCTTATCATGTGACCTCCAACGGCACCATAATATGCAGGTCCCCTCAGTGCATCTACAACCCAAGTTTGGTTGAAAAGTGAGTGACGGTTGCAAAGTTATCTGTCATAACGTTTGTGACGGACGGACGGACGGACTACGGACGGACGACATTTAGATCCCTTAGTCTCGCCTTCACCTCCGGTGGGCGAGACAAAAAGTGCTACGAGCCAAATTTTATATAAAACATCAGAGCTTTCGCGCTTCGTGCTGGAAAACTTCCCCCTATTGAAAAATCCTGGCTATGCCTGTGGATATATTATGGAAATACTACTATAAATCTCTCCATGCTCTGTGTGCGAGAATCCCGCCCTGGTGTAAATAAGATTGTGTGTCACCCACAGGCCACAGGGCCGACGTAGCATAAATAAAATCATTATTAAGTCATTCATAAAGTAAAACAATCGTCATTTAGTCTTCATCAAGATGAAAATGTGTTTTCTTCAGAACTCATATGTTGTAAATACTTCTTGGTAAAAAAAAACACTTTACCAGACTTTTCTTTTTATTCACTCGATTATTGTGACAAATATACGCTATGATGATTAATCATAAACACAGCTAGTGCCCGTGGATGTCCACAGGCTGCTTCTGCTAGTAAGAAGTATGTTGGCACAAGTTGATTTTTACAATGCCCCCTGTTCATCCAAGCGTAAACACATACCACACAAAAATGGTACCAAATGTTGCAGGATAAGATACTTTTTCAAAATATGTATAATAATTTTGCGTTCATAACTGAGTTTTAAACAAAATAGCAATTTTCTAAGTGGAGACTTTTTTTTTTTACTCACACAGTAATATACATGTACATGTCTATTCACAGATTATAGTTGCAATCGTACATGTATCATCATCAAGATGAAATATCATGTTTGACACAGCCTCTGCTACATGTGAATAGGCCGCCTCATATAAATCTCCTTGCAAAAGCTTTTTTGGTAACAAATGCCATAAACTGGATTTCAGATTGATTCAGTTTTCTGTTCTAAATGAAATGTGTAAACAGATTGCATTATGGAAAGTTGCTGATAAGATCTGTCATAGGACGCTCAACACCTTCAAAATGTTCTTTCATTTTGTCAATAGCTTTAAAGGCGGTCAATCGCCGGTTTCAATGGGGAAAAATCTGTGTTTGCTGATGCTGCAAAATAGTTCTTGCGCATACGAAACTAGGTCTAGACGAAAGTATATTGACGATCAGCGAAATTTCCTTCTCCTCGGCAAAAATCCGCACAGATCGCTGTGATATGTGTAAGGTGTACTGAATAGCTAACGAATACATGTTTTGCGCTATGTGTATCCTGCAATCCGCTGTCTGACGCTGTACCATTATATTTATAGAACAAAGCAATTTCATCTTTACTATGGATGACACTTTCAGTATTTCGGAGTTAGCGACAGATATCTCAATTCTAAATGTGGAGGGAGATTTGGAGCCGACTGCCTGTTCAGGAAGCTACACTACCGCTCACAGGTTTTGGCATCGGTATCGCGCCGTTAACCGAACCGAACAACGAACGGTTAACGGGTAACGGTATCTTCCCGATCCCCGATGTTCGGTGCCTCACCGAAAACCGCACCGCTGGCTCACCGTTAGCTCACCGTAAGCTCACCGAAGGCGAACCGAATTAGTTTCGGTGAAGAACCGATGCGTGTGCTGAGTCTGCGAGCGCGCATCTGAACTCTCGAAAGTCCCGCCCACTATTAACCAAAAAAAAAAATGCATTGTGACGTCATAATAGCTAACTTGGCAAAGATGTGCGAGATAGCGCGCCACTGTTTAATGACGTTGACTTAAAACGAGCATGCATGCGGGACAGCGAGTTTCACGATATACACTTACGTTTTTTATTCTTTTACCATGTACACATTTTGTCAGAATTTGCGAATTATCGAGCCAGTTATATCTACATGAAAAAAACCCCCAATGCATATGTTTTTACTCAGAATTTCAGAATCGAACATGCAGCACTTTGATATTACAGTTGTAGTAACACGAAACACTCATTTCATAAATCATACATTATACCTAGCTCACCTGTGGATGTGCATGCATTGCGCGAATTTCTACTGGAAGTGATTGTACATGTAGTAACTTAATATTGCATGTAAGCTGATAGTATTTTTTTTTAAATGTTTATTAATAACATTTGGTGTAAATGTAATCTTAGATATGTCCTTCTTTTCTTTCCACGCATACAGGTCCGACACCGACAGGTGCAACTTATTTATACGGGCTTAAAACGGAACGAGTTGTTTCAATGCCATCTTTGTTACATTTTAATGTTTTATTTTCATGTTGGTCTTCCACATTTTATATCATAAAGATCATAGAGGTTTTCATACTGTAGTTATTGCACAGGGGCGGATCCAGGAGTTACGGGGAGGTGACATTAACCCTAAAATGTTATGACAAGCAGTTAAGGGTAATTAGCATTATTAGGTTCTTTTTCGGCACTTTCCCCAAAAGGGCACAAATGACGGTCCAAAAGAAAACTTCACACATGCTTCTATGAGCTCTTTACGGACCAGCTGTGCATCTCCCCCTCCTGATCCGTCAATGATAATTGTGCATGGTGCACGATATCATGCTCATGACCATCTGCCTTGATCGTAACCACATCATAACATACATGTGTGTTGACCGACCATTTCTCAAGAGTCGCCTTTCACATGCACGTTATCATTTTTATATTCATTTTATAGGCAGCGAATTAGTTTTGTATTATTGCAGAACAATTTATTCTAACCATTTGAATGTTAATCAAAGTGAACATTGTTTCATTGCGTGCATCTACTTACCGCACGTCCATCAGTCGGTCATCGAGCTTTCACAATATCCATGTCTTTCATCCATAAATACATGTATGCTGTTTCTTTGTTTACAAAATCAGCATTTGAATTCATTTACATGTGCATGCTCTTTCCTTAATCAGCTTACAGACCGTATTTATTTCTGTGTTTCAACAATAATTCAACATGCGTAACATGCTGTTAAAATTGTTTATTTACTTTGTAAAATGGTTTTTGACGAAATAAGATTGAGATGCATGCAAAAAATGGGCGAGGGAATATGTTATTTTTTACGTGATATGATTCAATGGGGAAAATTACGTGTAGATGAACGCTCAAGGACGGAATATATATGAACAGAACGAGAGAAGCCAGGACAAATGTAAGTATTTTATTTGACAAAGGCTCAAACATAAATACAAAGTAAATGCGTGAAAAAAAAATAGGAAGGGTCCTAAAGCCTAAAGATGCCGAGTAGGAACAAGAGTTAACCGATTACGACTTGAAGGTCTTTGTTATAGGTACATGCACATTGTAAATTTTTTTATTGAAATTTCTTTTCAAAGAGGGGGGGGGGGGAGAGCAAATAATGATACTTTGAAGAGAAAGAGGGTGACATAATATACAAAAGCGTATACAAAGAAGACTATATTCATGTACATGGACATGTATAACTTGTTACTTTTTGTGACATGAAATTTATTATTACTGATTCGCACACTTTCGCACACGGGGACCTTATTTAATAATGAGAATGACCTGATCTTTATAAAATACGTGCATTATACTTCTGGAATATTATGAGGAAAACAGAATAATAAATCTCAAACATTCAATGGAAATATATCCTCTATCTTGTATTATTTTCAAGATGAGACACATGGAATATTTAATTTCAACTGTAAATCAAAACTGCACATCGTTTTTCCATGATTTAAGGAGAACGAAACCCAGGGATAAAATCTATTTTAATGAAAAGAGAGGATAGATAGAATGAATTGAAAAAAAAAAGGTCGCATCAAAATCGGTTACGAAATGAGAAAGTTATGAAAGTTTGAAGTTTGAAAAGTCTCAATTTCTATGGCGATCAAATTGGCAATGTTTTAAAGTGACGGGTATATCCAGTATATCTGTACAAAATGTCTTGTACACAAAATTCATATTTCCCCATTATCTCTCAAGGTACAGCTTGTCTCTTTCTTAGTTGAAGATATATCATGGAAAAGTGTATTTGACGCAACATATGTTGACATAACAATGAGTTCAAATAAAGACAAGCAGCATCTTTAGAGATAGTGGAGACAATATGATTTTTTTTTATAACATTGAGAGTTGTACTACCAGGTAGTTAATAGATCCAGGGGGCACGTGTTTCTTGTTGGCGTTTACACCCCGCCCCTCAAGTGCCCTCTTTTGGGTCCAGCCCCTCGCACTTTAAAAAACAGTTCCACTGCCAATGAATACTGTTTATATTTCTTGTCAAGTTATACTCAGCCGTTGTTAATGGGGAACCCAAACCTAATGGCAAGTTGCTCTGAATGATATGAAAGAGGAAAAATCAGAGAATCAGATTGGTGAAACGAAATCGGACAATCAGAAAGTTATGAAATTGTGCAAGTTGTAATCACTATATATTATGGCAATGTCAAATTATCCGAATAGGTCACTGTGATGTAGTTGCGGACAACTCCCCCATTCGCTCCTACACAAAAAATACTAAAATGTCATTTTTCAAAATGTATTACTCAGGATTTTTTTCTTTCATGAGGACATTATAATAATCTATCTCCAATATATTTCGAGTACTGCCTCGAGGGTAAGGCGCTTCGGAGAAAACCGCAATTCAATGATATTTTCGTGTACGACAAACGGAAGAGTTGTCCACAAGTATGTCACAATCGACTCACCAAATTAAGACTGACGCTAGTCAAGTAAGAGAAATAAGTGAAGAGGGGATGACAAAACAGGCAATGAAAAATGTTTAAAGATGCTATGGGAGATCGTCTGCTCAGACAGGACTGGGCCCTGGTGTGTCGTCACACAATCATCTCAGCAGCGTTCGAGGCGCTCTTCAGCTGCTATATCGGGGGCTGTATTTTACCGTTTTATAATTGATAATTATCATTACTTCAGATGTTTCCAAGCGTTGAATACGGATAACGTTGTTTAATTTAAGCCAATATTTATTTTGATGGAATGTGATCTTTGTAATGTGATCTTTAAATATTATATTTATTAATTCGATGTCAATCAAAATTCTTGACATCCCAGATATGCTAGAAAATATGCATATATCGAAATATTGAAAATCCTGATTCCTCCGGGGAAGAATTGGAAAATATTCTTGTTCAACATGAACAACTTACCAGATTCTAGGCCTCGGACGAGTGATGGTATAGAAAAAATCTTCGGTAGGTCTTGAGAGTGATGATCTAGTAGAGTACTGATCAGATCTGGTGATGGGCTAGGCGAGATGAGCTGTATTTAAGACTTTCTGGAGCAACAGATGGAGCTTTCCCGAGGCTCGCATGATGCAACGTGTTGGGCAAAGGTGAGGAATCCACGTGACAAAAATTCAGTCGATACAACATCTTATATTTATATTCTCTCACTCTTTTTCTCTCTCTCTTTGTCTTTTATTTCTATTGTCTCCTTTATGTGTGTTCAAAGAGCGATTCGAGCAAGATTTTTTATTAATATATTGTCTTTTTTATTATTTTTATTTGTACGTCCTAAAGGGGAGGTCCGATCCAAGAATTACTTGACTTTAATAGAAGCAGAAATATAAGACAAGCAGATCAACAACAACAAAAAATGATTGTGGAAAATCGGACAGCTGATAAGAAAGTAAAGAATTGTTTAATGACATGAAAAACTATAGGGAAAAGAATGAAAATCACTGGACAAATTGGAAAACCTGTCGTTAGCTTGTGACCTCATTCCCTCACAACTCACAAATATTTTTAAATTTACATTGATAATACAAATTCTCATTTTGGCCAAAATATGATTTCCACATTACCAAGTTCAATAATTATAGTAATATGTTTTTGCATAAACTAAAAAATATCGAGTTTTTCTTTATCGAGTTTTTGCATAAACTAAAAAATATCGAGTTTTTCTTTACGATATCATACAGTTTCATAATCACCCAGTTTATAGAGAAATTCATATTTTAACTATTTTTAGAGAAACTTTTGTGAATTTCATAATTTTCAATAGTTCTTCATGTCATTAAAAATGTCATACCTTTCATAGCAATAAATGGTTTCAAAAAGGAACTGTACTGTTTTGTTTGTCATGTTTTGGCAACACTTCATTAATCATCATAATTATCATTTTTGTTTGTTGTCATTTTTGTTATGAACCGTTGTTAGTATCATTCATTTCACAATAAAAACGAAATATGCATACAGAGTAATAGGTAAAAAGAGATAAAATTATGATTTTTAAAAAAATGAATGGGATGTGGGTCAGGGTCCATAAAATTGAAATTCTTCCATGCTGCCTGTAAAGAGTATGTGAATATTCTTTTTCCATACGAATGGTAAACTTGTCTATTTGTTCATTCATGGCAAGAACATCCAAGTGACCAAAGATGGGTGAATGTGCTTTACAAAAATCCCTTTTTCTACATGTATGTGACTTCTCGAATAAATTGGACTGGGTCGTCACTGACTGGTAGAGAAATTGTTAGTTTCATAATTCAAAACGATTGCTTCCGTATAATTTAAAATTCCCAATATATATATATATATTTTTAAACATCCTTGACGTTCCTCTCTCAATATCTCTCCTCTGTTATTTTCTCTGCAATTTCCCTCTCCCTCATATGAATGTAAAATGGAATTTCAAATAGAATAGAATCAATTTACTTTTTTTTAATAATCATCATACCACTTTCTTTCTTGCCATCGCTAACTCACTTTCCCTCCCTTTATAAGGTCCTAACAAAATTAACATCTTTTTCTTTTTGTTAATAAGTTAATAGTGGGAATATTCTTCTCCCTTTACCCCCCCCCCCCCCCCCCCCCCCCCCCCCCCGAGTAAATTATCTTATCTACCACTCTTTCTCCTCACTCGGACTTATTTCTTACATTTTACTTTATTCTCACACTTTTTTTTCCATCTCCTTCTCTAGACAAAAAACTCGTTCCTTTACCTTCTCATTTCTTTCTCTCACCCCCCCCCCCCTCTCTGTAAGATGATTGAATGGTTAAAAATGATCGTGAAAAGTGAGGAGTTAAGGACTGAAGATGAATTCAGGGGCGTATCCATGGGGCGCAACAGGCGCCCCCCCCCCCCCCCCACCCCCTATTGGCCGTCGTAAAAAAAAAATAGCAAAAAAAAATCCTCATACCAATTGAAAATATTGTTCATTAGTAGGCTTCAAAATTGGTCACATATAGCACTATTTTGCATCTCAGCCCTTCTTCAGAAGCAAAAATTTTCCGAAGACGCCTCCCCCATGACGGCGATCAATAATTCCTGCCCCCCCCCCTATTGGGAAATCCTGGATACGCCACTGAATACAAAACACATAATTAGGAAGAATATGGAAGACGGCCACTATCAGACTGAATAATGAGGAACCAGTGGGAGTCGGTGTTTGAATAAAATAATTAATTGAAGCCTCCGCAAGGAGAAGATGAGAATGAAAAATGTGTCGAAGGTCATGCTGAAGCAAACCATTAAAACAAATTTAATCCCCTCCCCTTTTGATCATGTAATGACTTATGATCGACTACATAGTACTGGTCTTCCCTACTATACCCACTATGAACATGACGAACAAAGAAGCGGACAATTTATTTATGCTGCTCCTCATTGTACCCTTCACAATTGCACTGGTTAACAAAAGAACATCCATTCATTGCTATCCTGTAAAAATATGTAGAACAGGTGTCACATAATAGCAGTGAAGGGATGTCCTTTTGTTTACTAGAGCTATTGTGGAGGGTACAATGAGGAGCTGCATAAATTTTCCGCTCTCTTTGTCAACGTGTTCATAGTGACCTCGCATAACCTCAATTTCGATCAAAAAACAAAGTCACGTGACATACATGCACACAGGCACGCATGCACGCATGCACGCACGCTTATCCTGTCTGCTAAGTCGAGGCAAGTTAAGATCTGGGGAGCGTTTCATGAAAGGAAGTTGTCGGATATTTTATCCGACAACTGTTATAAGCTACTGAAATCATTGCATCTGATTGGCTGAAAGCAAATTTGTCAGTAAAAATCACTGACTTGATGAAACGCTCTCCAGACTCTGTATACGAGCTCCTTGGCTTATCAATCTGATACTGGCATGCGCATAAACGGAGTTACATACACGGGATCCATAGGCTAGGCTTATACTGTGCGTGCAGGCAGATATCAACAAAAAAAAAAAAAAAAACCCAACTAGATCTAAATAATTATCACCATTTCCCTGTGACCATTTTACTGTGAGCCATACAAACCACCATCGGAGTTTGCTAAGTGGGTTACCTTCCAGGATCAACGGAGATTGTAAAAAATGAATGAATAAAAAAGACAGAAAACGGCAGGTTTTTTTACCTCGAAATGAAAGTTGTATTACACATGCAATGTAAGATTTGTGTAGTCCCATTATACAAGTTACACACGTGTGCAAGGTAAGAAATAAACCTGCCGATTTTTTTTTAATTCATTCAATTTAATAAGGAGCTCGTACGGCTAATTAGATGAGACCACACAGGTCGAAATAAATCTTGCAAGTATCTAAGGATTTTACACAATTGCATTTGAATTCAATGCAAGTATAAAGGAGTGTGAATTAATACGCTGTACATGATGTTCTTATTTTCATGTCTTTTAGTTTTACAACATTCTAAACCGGCAATATAGTACCGGGATATTATCACGATCACGAAGTGGTAGTGTGTGGCTGCTGTAGTAAAAAACAATCGAGAAATGCGATAGGAGTATAGTGCAGAGAAAATGCAGTTTAAAAATGTAGAGTTGTTTACAATATGAACTGTACAACGGGTTGATCAAATTCATATTGTAAAGAATTTGTTTAAATATTAAACAGGTTGTATTCTTCACGATAATTATGATAACCACTACCAACCTCCAATCATTTCATCAATCAACACCATCGCTGGAATTGTTTTATTTTTTAAAGTGTCGTCATCATGCAGTTCACAATCGTCATTTTTCTTCACGATCATTTGATAACAAACACCATCCTATCATTTCATCATCAATTTCATCAATCAGCACCATCACTAGATTTATTTTAAATGTAGAATAATTTGTTCATCGACCTAATAATGGAAGAGCAAACGTGGTTCTTGTATGCGCTACAGTTTTACAAAGTCAGTCATTGTTACGTCACAATAATCGTTCATCGCGCGCGCGCTCTCTTCACACGCTTGTGGGCGTGTCTTCCAGACTCCAGACCAAAAGAAATCCGCGTGTGCGCGCTCGGTTGCAAACCGTTGCCTCACCGATGCCTCACCGTTAGCGAACCGTTAGCGAACCGTTAGCTTCCCGCGGTTTCGCGACGAAGAGCAAAACCGCGGGAAGAAACGCGGGAAGCAGCACCGAAGCCTTTGCATACATTACCGTTACCGAAAACCGTTGCCAAAACCCGTGAGCGGTAGTGTAGCTGCTGCAGTGCTGATACAAAACGGGCAGACGGATGTGCCCTTGCAAGAGTGACGGCCATCCCTGCACACTGCGGTGTTCCTGCGGGAAACGTCGCCCGTGCACCAACCGGGAACTCGATGGCGATGACGATGAATCAACTTCAAATGTGAGTAGATCATTATCGCAGCCTATTTATCCGAACCAAGGTCTATGCAACAAATTCGATCATTTTTCTTGCGATTTGTCATTGTGTAATAAGACTCAAGAGAAATAGAATTAAATTATAGTGTGAATGTGAGTTACAATGTCACAGCCAGGGCCCAGGTCTGAGATAGTGTGTTTGTAACTTATGTAAGAATCTTCATTCAAATTGAAAGAAGAAGGAAGAATGAGGAGAAGAAGAAGGAATCTATTTATAAATGAAGGTATGCCAAGATGTAATTAGAATCAACACCAGACATGTCAATTGGTGATTGGCGAACTGGCTTAACCTGTGTGAGCTGTGACGAAGTATCTCCCCCACCCCCTGTAAAAAAACCAACAGAAATTGAAGGGGGGGGGGGGGGAAGTCTAGCACAGGCTTTTGCAAGTCAGAGTCATGGTATGTTTGAATGTATACACTGTACATGTATGTATATCCAATTGTGACTCCAAAGATTCAAATACACCTAGTGAGTAGTGGTAGCAGCTGTAGAGCCTACCCAACCTGCTGAAGAAAGGCCTGGACCGAGCAGCCGGCCTGCATCATGGTGTAGATGTGGTGGAAGATGTGTGCCCATGCCAAAGGAGGTAGAGAATGTGTGTGTGTTGCCATGTCCGCACCTGCGTCATGACTGCTCAATACTTCAATGATGCATTTCTAAATGGCAATGTCTTGGCTGCATGCATTGCAGCAAGCAACAATGTATTTCCAAGGGACATTCCGAGGTTGAATGAATTGTACCGGCATTATGCCTACAAACAATTCACGTATATTCACTAGGCCTAATATTCACCATGGGTACTTGGGAGCAGGAAACGGGAGCAGGAAACAGGAGAGTTGTTCCATCATGTGCTACACTGCGGATAAGGTATGCCTATCTATCCCCCACGAGGGCTTACATGTACAAGGGCTTCGTCAATGGAGTACAGATCTACTGGACATAGAACTGTTATCCTTCTTTAAAAAATTGTTTATTATAGTTTTCACCTTTTTCTTGATGATTGTAAATGTAGTATGTATGTACCAAAGAAAGTATTTTCTGTGTGTAATCATTTAACATAATGTTTACGTTAACATTTATCAGAGAGGAAATATATTCATGTCATTTGAAACAAACAAAAAATCTTATCTGATAAAGGGTTTCCGTTATGACATTGTATAAACTTCATTTTAATCTATTTTTCCCTGTGTATTTCAACACATTCCATGACCATGAATATGCATGTCTTCTGTGATGTGTTTCTATTTATGGTGAATATTTAGTCTGATTTGTCATGCTGTTTTTAGCTGAACTAGCAGTCCATTGGGTTTGCTACATGCTGTACATTGTGTGAAGTGAGATGCACATGAATTACATAAACTTCAATAAAGAATTTGCCATTTGGTGATCATAAAAAGTAGTTGATCAAAACGATTGTAATATATTGCATCAATGCATGTAATTACAACCAAACAATATCACTTGCCAGCGTATAAGTGAATGTGTGTGATGTACATTTAATAACATATCTTTTGTACCTACATGTGGTCCATTCCATGAAAAATGTTCACTTTAGTAAAAAAATGAAGTTTGCAATTGCACTTAAACTCTCAAATATTCTTGAAAAGTAATGTATAAATGTTCATTTTCCAATAGACAAATCATTAAACTGACAAATTTTCGTATTTTTTTCCACCAGTGAAAATCTAATATGATGTATCGCAATAACACAAAAATGTAGCTATTTTTGAAGAGTTTATTCTTCCTGTCTCTAATGAAGGCCTAAAATCTACCGGAGGTCTCCTTCAACTTTTAAACAGTAGGTCAGTGTACATATCAACAGAAAATCACAATGAATGTTTATATCATTCATCAATTTTCGAGGCATTGATCATCAAAATTGTGTGATTTCTTTATCATTAGAAGTGTCATGTCCGTTACGTTTTTCACTTAAAGTTTTCATAGCCAACAGGAAATTTGTATTTGGTTACTGTAAATTCAGTTTCTATGTTAGAACTAAATCCCCTTACATGTGTAGCAACCATTTTTCCTTACCACTGTCAGTTTTCAAGCAAATGGCGTAACGGACATGACACTTTGCGTAACGGACATGACACTTTATATACGACAAGTGGCAGAAACCACATTGTGGGCTCCATTTAATAGATTGATTATTATTTTCAATTGCTTGAGGATAGTGGGATGTTTCTAGATACTAGTGACTCATAAATATAAATCTGCTTGTTATATTTAAGACACAACAACAAGCAGATTTTCCAGTTTACCCATGGAAGTCTGTAGACATCAGATGATCTTGCTAGCCCTGTTATGTAATCCCATTCCAACATCTTGATCATGATTGATGACCAACATGCAGCAGCAGGTATGTCCCTGTTTATTTACATAGTGGATTACTGAAGCCAAGACAATGCAGTTCCACTATTGGCCATCTCCCTAGCACTTTTCCATGATAACTTAGACCTTATTTCATAATGACACTGGTTTTGTGGAACTGCTTTAGTGCATGTTGCAGATACATGTAGTTAACTTTCTTTCTTTAAAACTGATGTGAATCATTCAGGACATTTTCATGATATGTTCAAACTTTTGATCAGGTCTGGTTCATTAAGTTTTCTTTGCCTCAAAGCTTGAGACGTGCTCTACTTTGTTGTATGTTGTTGTGGTACTCTAAGCATTATATTCCATGCATTGTAGTATAGTTGTTAGATCACTAAAACCTGCAAAAAAGAACTTAGATGTGTTACTATTTAACATTTGGTAGTAGTACTGAGCTGTTAGTTTTGTCTTTTTTATGCCAAATGTTTTTTGAAAGAAAGAAGTGAAGATATGGTTCACTTCACAAGGGTGTCATGTCCGTTACGCTAGCATATTAATACTATCTGAGAAATATTAGCCTATAAAGGAGAAAACACCATAGCATCAACTAATAATTTGTTTTGTTTTGGTATGGAGGGTAGTATTAACTAAAATGTATCATAAATTGTAGCTAGCTGGTGCAGAAGCAAGTTTGCTTTATTTTTTATATCTTGTGTAAACATTGAAAAACCAACCCTTCTAAAATTACAGAAATATATGAGATAGTACAGAATACCAGTTATGATGTGTGTCCCTATCTTTCAACCTTACTATATGAACAATAAAATATCTGCCATATCTCGTAATAAAACAAATATGTCCGCTCACAAAAAGTGGACAAAACTGTCATGTCCGTTACGCTCAATGTGTCATGTCCGTTACGCTACATTATGAGCTATAAAAAAAGAATGCAATGTAAAACTAATCTCAAACATGAATTTATGATTACAGCATGACTTTAAGTTTTAATTAATACCCAAACCAGGTTCATTCTATCCCAAAACTCACAGGAATTTTCATAATAAAAAGTAGGTTAAAAAGCCTTGTCCATTTTGTGTCATGTCCGTTACGCTCACAACGAGTGCATTTTCTCCACAACCGTTCAATAAAATGATGTGAAATTTCATGAGTATATCCCTGATAGTCAAATGTGTCTGATAAACTCAATAAAAATTGTTTGGAGACTGCCAATTCTATTGTGTGATGTTTTGAATTACAAAAAACTGTCTGAATGTCATGTCCGTTACGCTGGAATTGACCATGTATCTGTGTTCCTGACTGTAATCATTGTATTTAGGTATTTATGGCATTATAAACTGCAATATGTTGCAATATTCAATGAAAATACCCTTGCCAGCATATTCCTGTGTGAATGTCCATAATATACAGTAATACTGTAATGCAATATGAAAACTATACATGTTCAAAATAAATTTGCCAGTGAACGTTGCCATTTTCAGTTGAATGTTGGGTAGCCTTTGATAATGTGATCACACCAAATAGTGAAGTTGTTTTCCTTCCAAGATTTACTTTTATTGTGATCTGTTTACACTGTTTGTTTTAGAATTTGCTTATGCATAGATCCACAAACGTTTCCTGAAGTATGCCTACATGTATACTGTTGAAAGTATAGTTTTACACTTCTTAGCTGATTTTTGTATTATATTTATTACAGTTTGATATACATGTATTCTAGATCCACAAACTTGCCTTGAAACATGCACATTTAGTGTTGAAATAATAGTTTTGCAATATGAAGTTGATTTCTTCTCATACTTGTATAGATTTATCAGAAGTTATATAATTTTTAAGAAACGTATGTATTATGCATACAGGGACATTTCTGGTACTTTTTTTATATGCCATTTGCTATTCAATATATGGTATGCCTATATACTGTTGAAAGTATAGATTTATACTACTGGGCTTATTTTTGTATATATTTATGACAGTTTTATGTATTCTAGATATATACAAACTTGCCCTGAAACATGTCTATTTAGTGTTGATAATATAGTTTCAATGTTCAGTTGATTTTTACTCTCACTTGGGTAGTTTTATTACAAGTTATACATGTATTATTTTAAAGAAACTTAAAAGTATTACATACAGGAACACCTTTTCTACTTTTCTTTTTCCTTGTGATTTGCCATTTGCAATGGCACTGCATGAAACATGGAAGGAAGTAAATGAAGACAGCATGAAAAAGTACTCTTCATTGTGTGTACGTGTCAGAAGTTTTGAAGTATTGTAATCTACATTCCTTTTATTTCATTTTATTTTTGTACAGTGGAGCATCACTAATGAACTTCTTGGAACCAAGAAAATTCCCTCTTTATATCGAAACCTGGTTATACCAGGGCTAAAAAACAATAGAATACAAAAAATTGGGACCGGCTAAAATACTGTCTTGTAATGAGTATGTTATACCATTGTTCTTTATAAGGAGGTTCCACTGTACAAGGTATGTTGAGGAAGGCATATGGAGTGAGATAGGAGAGAAGAGAAACAGGATGGAAATAGAGAGAGAGAGAGAGAGAGAGAGAACAAGGGAGAAAAATTATCAAGGTCATGAGAGAAAGAGAGAGTGAAAGATAAGATAGAGAAACGGAACGAGCTAGAATCAGGGCTGTCTTAGTTTTCCTCCTCAAGTTTATCAATACAAAATTAAGATTAATCTATAATTCTATCATCAGGCCCCCCTTTTTATTTCTTATTTTAAAAATAATTTCTGTCAACTCTTTGCACGATGGCCATTCACGAAGTTAGTGTCCAGTTTTTAAAGATTGATTCCCCTCTCTCGAAATCAGCCAGAGAAGAGAAAGAGGAGGGAGAGAGGGAGACAGGGAGAGAGGGAGACAAAGAGAGAGAGAGAGAGAGAACAAGGGAGATAAATTATCAAGGTCATGAGAGAAAGAGAGAGTGAAAGATAAGATAGAGAAACGGAACGTAAGTGAGAATAAAAGAGAGAGTGGAAGGGAATATTAGTGGGTGTAAGGCCATCGTCAGGGTTCACCTCCGGGGCGCACCCGGCGCTGGGGACGGTAACCCGTGGAGGTACACTGTACGATTTGCAAATGGTGTGCAGCTCAAGCAGATGCAACACGAACTTTTTATTCAAATTTTCCCTGGAGGAAACAAGCAGCCCACGTCCAAATTTATTTCTTTGTGTTCAATCCACAAATTGTACGCGCTGTGGATACGTAATCTCGTCTGACTGTTTCTCCTCTCGACCTCCATTTCGTTCGAAAACCGCTATTATTTTCGTGCCTATAGGCATAGACCATAGCATGGAGTATCCCGAAAATGAAACATAGCGTATTGCTGGCAAGCTTAGCTCTCGCCTCTGCGCTCGCAGGCTATTTACAAATTGTCCGAGCGATTCCGGAAATCTCCGAACTTGCCTTCGCCGGGACAGCATAGAAACACACGGGCACCGACGACGGACCGCCTTTAAGACATACACAGCACTCACTTATGTACAAGATGATTGATTCCAATATCGGCATGAATACTATTCTACAATGTACAATATAAATATGTTAGCAGAACCTAATCAAAATCCAATTCGTGAGGCTTTGAGATGTTAAAATACAAAGACTCATCTAGCCTGAAATCCAGGCTACATTGTGGTTACTGAGATTTAAATCTAATTTATTTCTATATCTGTTCTGTTGCTATATAAAGCAGACAGTCAATGCCAAAGCATCTCATACCATACCATACTAATCCCATGCAGATCTTCTTCAGATGCTGTCATAACACACAGTAGCCTACACAGTCATAACATTAACAAGGTACATTCAATGTAGTACTGTTCCATGTACATGTACATGTACATGGACACTGAGTGAAATTATTTCTAAAAAACATTTTCTTAGGTAATAAATATAACTTCTTGTATAGTTAACAATTTCATAAAGAGAGGGAAAGCTATAATGAATTCATTGCTACATCTTCTATAATCAAAATGCTTAAAAGGCAAATTTCAATTTTCAAGTACAGTCATTATTACCCACGCCGAGGAAATCGGCAGGGTTATGTAAAGGGCTCTGTATGTTTGTTTGTTTGTTTGTTTGTTTGTTGTTTTTTTTTTTGTGTACAAGATAACGAGAGAACGGGTGAACGGATTTGCACCAAATTTTCAGGGAATGTTCAGAAAGTGACAGGAAAGAATCGATTAGATTTTGGTGATGATTGGTTGACCCCTGCAAATTATGTGTGACCTTGAAGTTTTGACCCTGTAGTAAAGTATAGGAACTTCAGTTCAGATAGTGACAGGAAAGAAACTAGAAAGTTTGATGACCCCAAACTTCGCCTGCCGATGCAGAAATATTTTGGCCAATCAAAACACTCATTACTTCGTCTCACCAAAAATCTATTTCAGGTTTATGAATTTTAGAACACCCATTATTTGCCATTTCACTTCAAATCCGTACGAGCCTGCAATGAATATTCAAAGCCAACGTATCCCAGCAACAAGGGATTTTTCGCGCGCTTGAACTGTACTAAACTACTGCAAAATCGAAAGTAGCTATCGCGCGCTACCTTTTTTATATCGACAACTTCATTTATTTAGATTCAGGCTACCCTAGGGCCTAGGCCTAGCACGTCTAATTTCTCCTCTATTTCTTATCTTCTGTGCATTTCTGTTTATTTTCCCCGGTTCTTTCCACTTTGTTGTGGAAGTTTTTGTGATTTATTTTATCTTGGTGGACGTGTAGTACGTGATTTTAATTGTTTTCGGTGAAAATCTGGTGAGTTTGTTCGACGTGAGTGAGTCTATCGCACTCGCGAGTGTTCGCGTGTGTTGATCTGAGTGAGTGGGCTGTGTAGCTGTACGTACATAACTATACACAGCGCTGTCGCGAAGTGACGGCGTCTGGTCGGGCTAGGGAGTGCCTGTGGCTGAGCTGACTGTGGTAGGATTGAACTTTTTTCTTTGGGTTATAACGGTCCTGTCATTTGAGATTTGAGTTAGTTTATAACTCATTTATGTCTGTTTGAGTGGATTTCGTAGTTGTAAAATATATACAAAAACTGTATGTATTTTTTTTTTAATTCGTGTGGATTTGCAAAATTTGGTGGCTGAGGTTCGCCGAATGTACGCCAGTTATACACTTTTGACTCTGTTGATGGGTGGTGACTGAGCTGAGTGAGTAAGCTCTGTGCCTCGCATGCATGTCATTTTGAAGTCGAGATCCAACTTATTTTGTCGTCATATTTATTTTATCCAAGCCCGATGAAAAAAAAACAACAACCCCAATTGCAATGTAAAGATAGAACATGAATACATTTACTAACACTGACATGACTGAACACTGAATACAAATTGCTAACATTTTTTTCCTCACCACGCCACGCTCTCTGACATGTCTAATCAATTCCTTTTCGGGGAGGGATGTTTCAATAATAAAATATCTTTTTCAGAAGAATTTTTTCAAGGGTGGGGACACACAAAGCTATGACCTGGATATGGCAAAATTTATTGGGGGGGGGGGGGGATATGTGCCTCTTCTTATCCCCTTTGAATGGCTACTGCTTACAAAAATAATCACAACAAAACAAAACCTATATTGGGTTTACTTTTTTTTTATACACGACAGGGGAACCAACCAGTAAAAATATATCTATTTCTGCAGTTTCAAGAATAATAGCGCCGCTAAGGCGTGGGTCTGCCGCCTTTGACGGCCTTTCTAGTTGGTATATTAAAAGAAAAAAAAAATCTTTTTCTGTCCTAAATTTTCCCAATTCAAAATGCATGCATACTGAAATGACTGTAGACATACTTCATTCTCTTGAAAAAACAATATTTATGTTGTTTGGTTTTCTTGTTATTATGCCATTCATAACACTTCGTATTAATTTTTTGTTTCATTGTTTTAAAAAAGATACCTGTACACAGATCTCATAATTTGTCAAATTTCAGTAAAGTTCCTGTGGCTGTGTCTGGGTGGCCTAATATTTCCTTGTTTGTTTGTGCTATTTTTCATTATTTAACACATATTGTCCACTAAATACACATTCACAGTTTACTTCATGAGTCCCTTGCAGAAATAAGGAAGGAAGATTAACTAGTTCCTAGACTTGAATATATGCCAGGTTTTGTGGCTGTCTACAAGTTCTTCGAAATGTTCTCTCATGACATGTTAGTCATATGAAGTGTTTGTCTTTATATTTCATCATACAGTTAGTCATAGAGATTGCACAATCCTTATTCTTTGCAACTTGGCATGCCACTAGTATTGCCTAATCATCACTGTGCCTTTGATTTCTATTTTACAACATGGATATCATACCAGCTTTGCTCTTTAAAATATCTATTTCTGTTAACCTGTAGAAAGACAGGTAGCAAAGCTCACAGACGGAAACACAGTTACTGGAGCTGCAACCACTTTATTTCATCATTAAATCACCAAATTCCATAAACTAATTTAAGAAGCTCTTCAAAAGCTATATCATTCCTGAATATATAGTTTGTCTTAGTGAATATTACTTTTATAATTTTCATACCAAATATCCCCACTCTGGTATATATTTACAATTAAAATTATGGTAAATTCTTCTTCTTTTTGTCATTTTCTACTTTTCCTTCTTTTACTTCTTCTTATTATTCTTTTTCTTCTAAGTATTGTCATCGTCATTACACCAACATCATCAGTAGTAGTTGTTGTTATCTTATTTGATGAGAAATCTGCAGTGTCTAAAGATATTCAACAAAAGGATTAATGGACCCAAAATAATTATGTTCAAGGAGAGCAACTCTCAATGAAAAGACATTACTACAGGTGATTTATATGACAGTATTACAATGACAGCAATAAAAGTTTCAGGGTTTTTGAATGGCCAACTTCTCAAATCAAAATCCTGGCTTATTGTGTTAAATTTAATCACATCTAACACACTTGGACCACTTATCTTCATTGTCTTGAATATTACAAAAGACTCATGGATGGACACCTGTGAGTGAATAGTATTGAGAGAGAAATCAGTCTTATTGTCACAAGTGAGACACAGGTAGTGATATTATTGACATTTTAAAAATTGCCCTTTCACAGCTTTCTGGTGACAAAAACATGCCTGAATACTAACAAGAGCCCCAGGGGGCACGACGCTCACCTGAGGTGGATCAATTCACATCTGGTGCATGTTCTCTATTGCACATGAACAACTTTCATTCTACATCTATAGAGGTATCTCTATACACAATACCAAGTCTGAGCTTCCTCCCAAGTTCGGTTAAATTCCAATCATGGGTTTTGGAGAAGAAGCTGAAAATGTAAAAAGTTTATGGATGGCGGACAACTTGAACCAACCCCCACCCCCCCCCCCCTCCAGTATGTTACCCCCGCAGACCCCCTATAGGGCCACCCAGAAAAAATTCATGAACAACTTTAATTTTTCGTCTATAGAGGTATCTCCATACACAATACCAAGTCAGAGCTATTCCTGGTTCTGGAGAAGATGTTTGAAATTTACATAGCTTCTACAATTGGGGGCCTTCCCCCTGCCCCCCCCCCCCCCCCCAGGGGCCACATGTACCATTTTAGCAACTTTGGGTCCCCTACCCCTAAGGATGATTCCTACCAAGTTTGGTTGAATTCCGATCATGTGTTTTGGAGAAGAAGATCAGAATGTACATTTTGCCTGGCAGCGCCCCCCCCCCCCCCTCCAGTATGTTACCCCCACAGACCCCCTATAGGGCCACCCAGAAAAAATTCATGAACAACTTTCATTTTTCGTCTATAGAGGTATCTCCATACACAATACCAAGTCTGAGCTATTCCTGGTTCTGGAGAAGATGTTTGAAATTTACATAGCTTCTACAATTGGGGGCCTTCCCCTGCCCCCCCCCCCCCCCAGGGGCCACATGTACCATTTTAGCAACTTTGGGTCCCCTACCCCTAAGGATGATTCCTACCAAGTTTGGTTGAATTCCGATCATGTGTTTTGGAGAAGAAGATCAGGGAGCGTTTCATGAAAGGACTTGTCAGATTTTATCCGACAAATTTGCTCTCAGCCAATCAGATGCAAGGATTTCAGTAGCTTATAACAGTTGTCGGATGAAATATCCAACAACTTCCTTTCATGAAACGCTCCCCAGAATGTACATTTTGCCTGGCAGCGCCCCCCCCCCCCCCCCCCTCCAGTATGTTACCCCCACAGACCCCCTATAGGGCCACCCAGAAAAAATTCATGAACAACTTTCATTTTTCGTCTATAGAGGTATCTCCATACACAATACCAAGTCTGAGCTATTCCTGGTTCTGGAGAAGATGTTTGAAATTTACATAGCTTTTACAATTGGGGGCCCTCCCCCTGGCCCCCCCCCCCCCCCCTGGGGCCACATGTACCATTTTAGCAACTTTGGGTCCCCTACCCCTAAGGATGATTCCTACCAAGTTTGGTTGAATTCCGATCATGGGTTTTGGAGAAGAAGATGAAAATGTAAAAAGTTAACGGACGACGCACGACGGACGACGGACGACGGACAAATTTCCATCGCAATAGCTCACTCGAGCCTTATGCTCAGGTGAGCTAATAAAAGACAATGACCTTCACATTTATTGTATAAAGGATTGAGGTGTTGTTACTTGGTACTCACATTTTGGAATAGAGAGGTCCAGGGATTGACAATAAAGCAGCACAATTTTGGGTGCATTACCTAGTTCCTCTGATAGGAATTAGCTACAGTACATATATATTCACTATCAGGTAGTCTTTATGAATTTTATTTCCAATCTTTTGTAGATGTCCTCTTTTTAAAACTCTGAGGAATAATAGCTAAAATAGAGAGTTACCAAACATGATAAAAGGAGGCATAAAAACAAAAAGTTCTGCTTTGTAAAGTTGTAACCACACTACCAGACCCACCATGCACTTGAATCACAAGGGAAGAGTTTGGAATTTCTGTCACTTTCCTGTCACTTGAAGGTTTCATACCATCTTGTATGTCCTATAAGGCAGATGTAATATTCATCTGAATAGAATGCACTACAGAGACAAAAGGGATGATATAGTCTTTTGGAGACTATGTTTTCATGACTCTTGCAGTACCAGTGGGTTTCACATGTTCAAGATTTGACAAAACATGAAGTCAAATCATATTTCACGTTATTTGAATTACTCCTTCATGGTTTATTAAAAGCAAGATATTTTGGAGATGGAGTATTCCCCAAAATACTACATGCAATCTCAGTTTTCATGGAGCTATCATTCAGCAGTATGTACAGTGCATATGACTCATGAGATGCTTGAACTCCATGCATCAACTTCATAACACACATGATCGTACTAATGAAGATATGACATGTGAGCTATCTTTACCATCCACTGGGATACCTCACAGTACAATAACACAATAAAATGTCATCACTAACACTGGCCTGCCTGCTGCATATACCGTATCAGGTTTCATTATATCCCTTCATAGGCTAAAACGATAGAAGATACGCAACCTAAATGAGTCTAAAATGAATTCAAATAATAGCATGGTTTCATGATGTTATGAATATCTAAATGAATCCTATTTTTGTTTTCATTTTCATGTATTTCATTTGTTGTTGTTTTTTGCCTCGAAACATGAAATATATGTTTATTAAGGTATAGCTTATCGCAACGTAATGGCACATAAAGATGCAGGATGCAGGATAGAGGCAAAGAGCAAAATTCCTATTTTTGTTTATGCATCTAAAATTACAATCAAACTTATCTGAATAAAAGTTTTCATATTATTTTGCTTAAAAGTGTTAATAGATACTTCTTCTTCATCCTATATGGAATAAATTGATGATTTTGAATAAGTTTGTCATTTGCATCTTTCCTGCACTTTTTTTTCTTCCATCACATTTCACTAAGCTACTTAACTGTTCATGTATTTGAATAAATTTAAAATTTACGATAAAGGTATAAGCTTTGCATTGTTTACTTACTTGCAAGTTTCTTGATAGTTGATGCAATCTCTGCATCTCTCACACCAGTGAACCCTTGAGTGCTTCCAAAACCTCGATTCAACCTCCGAGATGCCATCTCACAAACCTCTTAATGCTCTCCAAATGTTGGTTTGGTGTATAGGTCCAATGATAGGCTGATAGCACACAAAATGAAACCCGAGTCTTCCATGATAACTAACCTTACTGAAAGAAAAGAAAAAATATTGATAATATAAGACTTCTCAAATAAAACACAAATTATGTGGGCCTGCCCTTAATGAAGTCATGTATGATAATTATGTTGTCATAGACCAAATTTCACTTCATTTCATTGTTGATTTGTCTATGACATTCATATCTATACAATGGGTGATTTCAACCTCGGTGTTGGTGTTTGGTGTTAGTGTCTATTTTGAAACAAAATCGTGATCTAACACCGACTATGAAATGAGAAAAAAATCAGTCGGTGTTAGGTGTTGACCTCTGATTTTTTTATGCAGTTCCTGTTGCCGGTGTTTATTTTTTGTTAATAATCGTCTGCTGAACTGAGCTCGGCCGCCGGTGTTTAATTTCATGTACAAATTCCCATTCACTAACACTATACCCCTAGGGATTAAGAAATATCGATTTCATGGTCGGTGTTGGTGTTGGTGTTGCTACGGAAAATTTTGCTGATTAGTCATGAGAAATAAAGACAGTAGGCGTCATTTGAAGTGTAATTTCATAGGTGTTAAGAGGTATGTTCATATAGGCCTGAGCTAGGCCAACATTTGGTCACGTTCGATCTAGAGCACACGGAAAGGAACTACTTTTGCTTTTTAATTGGGCTGAAGGAGTGAATAAAACATCCTACCTAATTTTCTTTTTAAGATATATTTGATAAAAATGACATTAGATATTAAAGACCCAGAGAATGCACATCATACTAGGATGAGATTTAAATCAATATGTACAATACAAAAGTCATGAAACTTCACGGCTAATCTGAGCCAATGCCTGAAATTTGACTGTTTGTCCTGTACACACGCTACGCCGTCCGATCCGGCGTCTAGCTGTATTAGCGACCGTAGCATTTTCTGCTGCAAGTGAGAAATCATATCTAAACTTACTGTTCCTGTCAAGACTATCAATTTCTGTGAAGTTTCTTACCACATTCTAGATCAAATAATTATTTCTTTTAGAATTACCGGACTACTCGTGTAATTTAACGATATTCTAGACTAATAACTAAGTAGTTTTAAAGAAATTTTTTTCCTTCATTCAAAGTAGTGCTGATGCCATTGCCAGTGTTAGACTATCGAGGCGCATTGTTAGGATATCGATATCGGTTCCTTAATCTGAACTGCGGTGTTTGAGCTTGATTTTAGGATAATTTTCGCTCTAAACACCAACAACAAACACCAACACCGAGCGTGAAATCACCCAATGTATACCATCACTCCACAGTCCATACATCCCTCTCGCCCTCCCTCATACCCGTACCGTCCTACCTCTAGCTCTCTGTCTGTCTCTCTATAATAGTATCAATCTTAAATGGTAGACTTACATCATTATACAGTGCTCCCAGAAAAACCAAACCCTAAAACAAAGGGTTATTGTGACCACACTATGTGCTGTATGACAATGATTATCTATTTTCCATAAACTAGAAGTATTATGCTTTAAATGATACCTTGATGGCATCCATCCATACATGCTTTACCGAGCAGCGGAATTTTGAAAATGACATGAAAAAACTCAGTTATGCCGGATTTGGGTAAAACCATGAAAACATTAGGATCACATGCAAAATGACTAAGTTGAAATACCAGCTTTAAGAGATATAATACATGAAATTCCATTGTGTGGTGGCATACATTCAATCAGAAATTTATAAAAAAACAAGGGTCAATAACCAATTTCCAGTGGTGGCAGGGGCAAAATTTCCAATATCAATAAGTATCCCTTAAAAGATGAAAAACTGCCCAGTCTGCCCCTCCAGTGATGGAGAAGGTGCCCCTTCTGAGGTGGGAATTGCCATAATCTTGATATTCTTTCTGCCTTATGTGACTTTTCTATCTCATGTATTTTCATGTGATGACAATGGAAAGTGTCACTTACTTTACTTTTAGGAAAAATATCACATTTCTGTCCCCTTTCTTCTTAAAAGAAATTTCAGTTCAGATAAATGCAAAAAATTGCTTTTCATTTCGATTGCAGGTACTATTTCAATACAAAACATGCCCTTTCTTTACCCCGAACAATGACTTTCCTTTATTTTATGATAAGGGCATTATCCTAACCCTCATTATTGAGAGAAACAGATGAAACGGTCTTCTCATAGGGTTTCAAAATTCATGTTGCATTCGGGTCATGACCGCATGTGATCCTAACGTTTTCATGGTTTTACCAAAAACCGGCACAACTGAGTTTTTACATGTCATTTTCAACATGCTGCTGCTCGGTAAAGCATGTACGGAAGGATGCCATCAAGATATCATTTAAAAGCATAATACTCATAGTTTATGGAAATTAGATATTTATTGTCATAGAGCACATAGTGTGGTCACAATAACCTTTTGTTTTAGGGTTTGGTTTTTTCTGGGATCTATATATTACGCTAAGGATTTGGGGCCTTTTTTTTTAATTCAAATAAGCGCCTCCCCTAGCCCTTTCAGTCCCCACCTTTTGGTACCCACGGGCGGGGAATTGTTCTTAGAGTGGTGGGAAGCACTTCATAAGGGCTGACGTGCCGTCCATATTTCATAAATTCATTTTTAAACATTGAATTTCCGGAGGGAGTAATAATTCTGCCAACCCATGAAGCTGGTTTGTACTAGCTTCATGCCCAACCCATACCCTTCACCTGTGAAGGGGAGAAACCTCAATTGGTGTATTGGTGTATTGGTGTAAAGAACAGTGTGATTTACTAGCTCCAAGGCCATATCCACATGCATGGATGGCTTCAATGTACAGTATATACACATGAGCGGCGCAACAACATGTCTCATTGAGATGTCCCATTGAGGCCAGTACGGTATAGTCTGCAAGTACAGACCCTAATTTGACGGGGGGGGGGGGGGGGGGGGGGGGATAGTTCGGTAATGTGTTCCAAATTAGGTTAAATTTCTTTCACGGTTCTTTTTGGCTAAAAAGAAGTCTTATGATGATGATGTAGGCCTAAATAGGATGTAACATACCAAGAAAGATAAAAAGCGCCGTTAATGGTATAAAAAATAGGGGATAGACAGGATTCCCTGTTTAGGGTATCAAAATCTGCCCCTACTTCAATCTGCTTTTTAATTCAGTAAGTGACTTACGTGGGGGCGGTCTTCGCGATTGATTTTGATCGATTCAGGTGCCCGTAAAATTTTCTGCCTCTTATTTGTGAAAATTCGGCTCCAGGGAGTCCGATTTATGTAAGCATGGCATTACTTTCAAAATTGAACTTTGAACAGTTTTTTTTGTTTTGTTTTGTTTTTTTTGTGGTTTTTTTGGGGGGGACTGTTTCTTAGTTGAACTGAAATCTTTCTGTGCTACAATTTTTTTTTGTGGGGGTTGATGTTCAATGAGACAGGATGAAGGGGAGGAACATGTAACTGTTATAAATGTAAAAAAATAAAATTAAAAAAAGGAGGAAATTTCTGCCACTTCATATTTTAGGACTCTTTATTTCAATTTAATTTATTTCTACTTTTTACTTAATACATGTACATGTACATGTATATCATGGAAGCATATACTTGGGTAAACTTCCTTTTGCGACAGCCTCCCGAAATGAAAACAATATATAGGGTTAGGGTTGGGGTTAGAGCTTAGAGTTTAGGGTTGAGTTTAGGGTTGGGTTGAGTTTAGGGTTGGGTTTAGGCTTTACGTAACCGCACACTTGGGTGGCTGTCGCATAAGTCATTCCTATTATCAACAACTAAATTGACATGAATGGGGAAAATGGCCTTCATACCGTTGGAAACATGTAATCGTATATCGCCTCAAATATATTATTAATTCCCTTATGACAGACTAAACCGATCTGTAGACATCATTCGGGGGGGGGGGGGGAGGTGTAGGAGATCACGTCACTTAGGAATATCGGTTGCCACGGTGTAAAGAAGGAGCCCCTTCCCCACAACCAAACCAACAAAAATTTCCTTCGAAAAATTTCCACTATGATATGGATACGTATAGGATATTACTCCCGTCTCCCCTCGGCGCTGGGGATGACGGGAGGGTAGTAGGGAAAAGTCAATCCGTCGGTCCTCCCAAGACCCATATAAGGGGGCCATAATCCCCCTGAAAAGAAAATAGCAATAATTTTTTTTCCTCATTTTTGCATCATTTACAAGGGACCTACTGCTAATTATGCACGTTATGTTTTCATGGCCTTAATTTCTCTGAGTATTAAACCACAGAAACATGGCAAGATCAAATCGCTCCCTCTAGGTCTACATGTATGCATGGATATTCTACTCGAACATTATTATATCCAATATCAATTTTTTTTTTCGTCAGACCCCCAAAATTCGCTCAGTTGGGGGGGGGGGGGGTATGGGGGTCCATAATTCGCTGACAACCAAAAAAAAAAAAAAAGTCTCGTGTTAGACGGGTTTCCCTGTTTAGGGTATCAAAATCTGCTCCTACTGCACTGCAATCTGCTGTTCAGCAAGTGATTTACGCAGATGATGCAAGTCTCAATGAGACATGCCTCCACCCAGGGAAGGGGGGAGGCGGTCGTCACGATCGATTCGGATCGATTGGTGCCCGTAAACTTTTTTGCCTTTTATAAGTGAAAATTCTTTGGAAGTTTGATTTAGTGTAAGGATTCCATTAATTTATAAATTGAACTTTTATCAGGGATTTTTGTTTTTTGTTTTTTTTTGTTTTTTTTTTTGGGGGGGGGGGGTGGGGGGCTGTTTCTTAGATGAACTTTCTTCTTTCTATGCTACAAATGTTTGTTTTTGTTGGGGTTGATGTTCAATGAGACGGGGTGAAGGGGAGGAACATGTAACTGTGAAATGCAAAAAAGGGAGGGGGATTTCGACCACTTCATAGTTTAGGACTCTTTATTTCAATTTAATTTATTTCTACTTTTTACTCATATCATGGAAGCATTACTAGGGTAGACTTCCTTTTGTGACAGCCACCTATAATGAAAACAATATATAGGGTTAGGGTTGGGTTTAGGGCAAGTTTAGTGTTAGGGTTAGTGTTTAGGGTTTCGGGTTAGGGTTTTAGGGTTTACGTAACCGCACATTTCGGTGGCTGTCGCATAAGTCATTCCTATTATCAACAACTAAATTGACATGAATGGGGGAAATGGCCCTCATAACCGTTGGAAACATGTTATTGTATATCGCCTCAAATAGGTTATTCATTCCTTTATGACAGACTAAACCGATCTGTAGACATCATTCGGGGGGGGGGGGGGTAGGAGATCACAAATGACTTATAGTTTCTGTGGTTTAATACTCAGAGAAATTGATATTTGAGGCGATATATATACAATAACATGTTTCCAACGGTATAAGGGCCATTTTCCCCCTTCATGTCCATTTAGTTGTTGATAATAGGAATGACTTATGCGACAGCCACCGAAATGTGCGGTTACGTAAACCCTAAACCCTAACCCGAAACCCTAAACACTAACCCTAACACTAAACTTGCCCGTATACATTGAAGCCATACATGTACTGCATGTATCGTTTGTGCAGTAGACATAGTAGACGAGTATGCACACTACAGCATGCAGAGCTATGCGGGTATGGCCTTGCAGTATACACGTCACGTTGTTCTTTGGCAATACACCAATCGGTTTCACCCCTTCACAGGTATTAGGGTATGGGTTGGGGCATCACAGAAGGTACTTCTTTGTGCGTACGGCAGTGCGTGGTTCCATCGGCAGAATTATTACTCCCTCCGGAATTTCAATGTTTAAAAATGAATGTATGAAATATGGACAGCACGTCAGCCTTTAGAAAGTGCCTCCCAACCATTCCCCCCCCCCCCCCGCGGGTACCAAAAGATGGGGACCGAAAGAGCCACAGGAGGCACCTATTCGAACCAAAAAAAAGGCCCCATATAGATACTCATCACCAAGATCTTCCCTAAACAGCTATGTAGTACCTGACCTTATCGCTAAGCTTACAAGTAAAAATTGCTCACATTATTAAACAACCCTGCCATGTGGATAGATGACCTATACACATATAAATAATCTAGTCCATCAATTCACTTCATGTTGTCGATCATGACTACAAACATCCTCAAAATCTTAGTTAAAGGGAAATCCAACCTTAATGGCAAGTTGCTCTGAACGAAAGAGTAAAAATCAGAGAAGCAGATGGGTGAAATTTTGAACGAAATGAGACAAGCAATAAGAAAGTTATGAATTTCTAAAAGTTGTAATCACTATACATGTACATATGGAAATTTCAAATTGGCCGAATAGGTAATGTCACTGTGATGTGGTTGCAGACAACTTCCCCATTTGCTTCAACACACAAAATGACTAAAATTACATTATTTTAAAATGTATTACTCAGTAGGATCTTTTTCTTTCATGAGGACCTATAACAACATTTCAAGCCAGAATCAAGCAGCTCCTTTTCATTCAGAGCTATTAAGAATATTAGAGTCTTATGGTACATGACTGATTTTTTTTTTTGCTTTTGTTTTGTTTTGTTTCATTAAGATAAAATGTTTGTAGCGCCTTGAGTGGTACTATATCAGAAAGTGCGCATTAGAAATACTAATAATAATTATTATAATATATTTTGAGTACATCCCCGCGGGTAAAGGCGTTTCGGAGAAAACCGTAAATTAATGTTATTTTGTGTAAGACAAATGGGAGAGCTGTCCACAAGTATGTCACAATTGACTCACCAAATTGCCATTTTGAGATTCGCATAGATGTAGTGCTCCCATTTTTCAAACATCCATAACTTTCTTATTCCTTCTCCGATTTCTTTCAAACTTTCACCATCCTCTTTTTCTTATTTTCTGCTTTCACACAAATCATCTTATTAGTAAGGTTGGATTGCCCTTTAAAAAAAGTGCAAGTGAGAGTATAGTAGGCTGCAATGTTAAAAATGACTCAAACTTGTTATGTACAATAATAATGAAAAAAATGTCTATTTTCTGTCATGTCAACAAGCATGGCCAATTGAAGATTTGGGGGCATTATCTCCTATACAAAAGATGACACACTCTCAATAGACAGACAATCAATAAGACATGTAATCCATCTTAGCTGACAATAACAAGTTTCCCCATTTCTTTCATAATACCTTCTTGTACTGATTCTTATAATGCAGGGCTTCATATTAGCTGTTCCTGAGGTTCTGGAGAAATCAAAATGGACTGTCTCATGTCTTGTTACTTTGAAATTAGTCAATTGGAATATTTAGTCGACACACGCTTTCAAAAACTGTAAATGTAAATTTAGTCTTTAATTTCTTGTTCAACTTAAACTCAAGCAAGTGCAAATGGATTATGCAGTAATCATATCCAAAAATTGATTAACATTGATAAACATTTACAAAAATTGATAACAAATAAATGCATCACTTGCAAAAAATTTCAAGAGGTATGATATATCAAACATAAACACCTATCGGAACATATAGGTCTTAATCTATTGACATATTTCAGGCATATTACTGTAACCCCATACAATTAATCAGTGCTCAATGCTAATTGCTCATAAAATATATCTTAGATTTCCAAAATGTTCTCTTTTGGTAATGAATTGTTGTAATATTTTCAAGCAAATATCAATTGCTCAATGTTTATAATAAAGTAAAACCCCATTCTAGAAGTAAAAGGAAATACTTACACATTGCTTTCATAAAGAGCAGTATATTTAAAGAAACATTTTATGGAAGACAAGGGAAAATAAAATGTTTAGTCTTATAGAAGGAAAGTTATGATGTTTGTATAGTATGAGATTATAAACTTAGTCATGCAAATTTCATGCCAAGGTCTCCACTTGTTTTATATTGCATAATTGAAGCTGTAAATGAATGGCATGGCTTTCATTTTTCACTTTTTACCCAATGAATACTTTCTTCATAGCAGTATTATTAGTAGTGAGGTCATGCATCACTTAATGATTCCAATCAATAATTGTAGTACCCACAGTAAACATATGGGGTATGTGAGAGGGTTGTTACTTTGTGTGTTTTTTTTTTATAAATCAAATGGCTTGAATCTCGAGTCTTGAGTCTTAAGCGGTATTTAATCCATATTCATCTGGTTGTACAGTCATATAGTGAAATGCAAGGCACAAAAGAAATTAAAACTGAAGAGGTGGCCAAACTACAGCCAAAATGTCATAAATGGGTATGTTCCTGTTTTTGCGAGACACTTGATCTGTATCACTTTAAAAAAAAACACTCATTCAAATTCAATGATAAACACATGGGCCATGAGGATATTCCTCTAAACACTTGTAGAACTTGATGATTTGAAAAAAATCGTATATGCACACAAACTTCAACACTACATCAATGGATCAGTCACCACAAACCAAATTGACAAGATGGCATAATATATATTTTATGAACAATATTGCCCTAAGCCTTTTGAGATGTTTATATTTCCTGGAGTTGTGATATACATGTACATGTGATAAATTAAAGACAATTGCTACACTTTATTACATAAGATCAATTATGTATTTCTATTTCAGCAAAATTTGAAACACATCATCATTTGTACACTAGCTACAAGAATCATATAATACTCAATTAATGATGAAATAAAAGAAAACATGCTAAGCTCCTGGGCAAATTACACGTTAGCGGGAATGCACTCCTATGGCAGAACTATGTTGAATGACAACAACAAAATGGTCTGTACCAGGGGTGTCGATCCGTGTTCACTTTTAGACATTGATAAACGGTTTCTATTCACTCACTTCTACAATCGGAAGCAAAACTAACAACGAAAACCCTATATAGGCTTAAGAAAGAGTCGAGAAATGCAGCAAGGCTATACCTACAGTTGAGATTTCTTTCAAGTTGAACCTTTGCAAATGCTGTTTTATACACTTTATCCTATATTGGGGCCGCAATATTTAGCAGGAGTCATATGAAACTTACATGATATAGCGAACAAAGCAGTTACATCTTTATTTTTCAAATTTTGAACCCTTTAAGCCCTGGGTTCTTAATTATTTATTTTTTTATTTTTTTATTTATTTATTTATTTTTTTTTTTGGGGGGGGGAATGTTTTTAAAATTACGTCGTCACAGAGTATTACACATGCATATAAAGACGTATGGGGCTCACGTCTCAATTGCCCGAATACATTGTGATAGCTTTTCGATTTAGTGAGCGAGCAAAAAAAATGACACTTTAGAATCGTGAAAATCATGAAAAAATTTCGGCATCAAAATGTGCTAATTTGGATCATCTGAGATATAAAAATTACAAAGAGACCATTTCACTGCCCGGAAATGAGATGGCTGTGCCCGAATGCAGGAAAATTTTTATATTCTCGGGGGAGAGGATTTCAGCCCCCATCCCCCGCCTCAGATGTTAATGCATACATACCCGAATGGCTCATCTAAGGACAGTTAGAAGTTTTAGAATACTCCTCCCACGTACTTATTTTTTCTTCCTTTCATGTTTGGTGTTTTTAAACTATATGTACGTGGTATAACAGGGAACGGATAAATATGATACTGCTTTTTGCGAGCAAAAAATTTGATACTTTTATTCATAACAATAGTTAGGATGATATATTATGCATCAACATAGTATTTAAACAAGATTATTTTTGAAGTGAAAAATGAGCAAAGAAAACAGGATTCCAGCGGGACTTGAACCCGAGACCTCCGGATTGCTAGACCGGCGCTCTACCGACTGAGCTATGGAATACCCCAGTACGTGTTCGTCCCAGAAACCCCATAGTTTTCAATGCTCGTGAGATTATTTTTTGGCGGGCCGCGCATGAAATCGTCTTGCTGGCCGGGCCGTAAGTGGCTCATGGGCGCCACTTTAAGAACAAGGGCTTTAAGCTATTTAAGAACTATATAGGCCTACTGGGGGCTCGAAATTACGAGATCTTGAAAGAAAATAGTTATGCGAGGGAGCAAAGCGACCGAGCTTTGCAAAATTTTCCCATTTCAAACCTTCAAAAACTAGATTTCTAGTGCATTTACCCTGCAGATTCTTCATTTCCCCCCTTTATTTTTTCTCTCCTTTGCATTTTTTTTACGCCCCCTCCAAGTGCAGCCCAGGGCATGTGCCCTCTGCCCCCTTGGATACGCCACTGAGCGAAGCGAGCGAGCGGGGGAGAGTGTGGGAGGAGGTATACCCCTCGCACTCCAGGGACTTTTTCAAAAATCTGTCTACAAAACTTGCATTTTAGAGCATCCAAAAATGTTTTTTTTTAATGAAAAGAAGGTCAAATAAAGTCAAATAACTTAACAAGTTTGTGGATGCCAGAAGGGTAATATGAAATCTGTAGGCCATCGTATGTTCGTTCACAAAACCATAGCACAAAACACCAAACCACATGTCTAAGGATCTTTCTTCAAAAAGTCACCCTTCCCAGCGGCACGTCCCCGTATACCCAATATACGTGAGTACCCCCCCCCCCCCCCCCCGGGTCATGGAGCTGTTCGTTGGGCTCCTGACCGGCTCCCGAATACTGTCAAATTTAAATTTTCTACCTTTTTCGAGGATCTTTTCTTATCACTCGTGAAATTGATACCCTTTTTTCAGAAATTTCCTGTTTTGGATACCTAAACGAGATACCCGGGTTACCCGGTCTGGTGATGAAAAAAACAACCCTTTTTACTCGTTTGCATGGACGCAGATGCCGTACAGGCCTCAATGGGACATATCCCCCCCCCCCCCCCCCCCCCCCCGGGTAAGTAAGCCGTGTACAAAATAACAGGAGTTCAGGAAGACACTATATAGTCTAGGCCTACCATCATATGAATTTGTCATGTTCACTTAACGCGAACGGTCGTGATCCCCGATCTTTCGACAGAAATTTGGCGAAAACACGTCCTTTTCGGCACATTTTAAATCATATCTCGAGAACCGCGCAAGATTTTTCATGGGGGCAAACGGTTTATAAAACTTTGATTAATTCTATCATCTCATGATATCAGTTATTTTTTAATTGAATGAAAAAAACCGCCGTCTATTTTCGAGTGAAAATGCATGGTTTCATGCTTTTTGTGTGAGGAGAAGCACTTTTGTGCACTCATTGCTCTCGTATTCCTCCTATAGCTTCTGACTTACGTGTCAAAATGTATGGGGCAAAGACTAGCAAATAGCCAAGATGTTACTCTTTCTTGTGATATCAGGTTCGTCCTGATTGGCCGAAAAAAACCGCCGTCTATTTTGCATAATTAAAAAGAAACACAGCAAAAAAGATGTCATGTATATAAAGCACGTACAGTATGTAATGCTGCGTATATAGGCTCGATTTGGACTGTGCCATTGTAAAACGGGTGCATCAATCCAATGTGTGTGTTGAACAACCGTGAATGCGAATTGAGCAGTCGTTACAGCTGTGGAGTGATATGTGCATACCGTGGATGAAATGGATGAATCATGTCGAATGAGAAAGTGTAAAATTCTTCCTTCCCGCGTACGCACTGTTGTGTACTCGGAGTGAGATTCGTAAATAGCAGCTCTTCTGTCCCTCCCTTCTCCGTTGCCCCCCATTGCTATAATAGAACAGCCGCGAACAAAACACCGATTTATACAGAGCAATGACCTGGAACCACCCAGCTGATCGAGCGCGTTACTCGAGTCGCGTTTGTATGTGCGCACAGCTGACTAAAGCAGAATTAAACCTTCAAATTATGTGAACAAATCAGGGGTGAGAAAATTCATATGTCATGTATGTCTACAGCATCATGATGTTGAACCATGCATGACCATGAGGGAACTTTTAATGAGATCTGATTTTCACAATATGCTTATAGGCCTAGTTATAGTTATACTGCTAAAGTCCGTTCGTTTTGTCAACACCATCATTTTAAAGTCAATTAGGCCTAATTGAGACATCAGAACTAGAGGTAGCCTACTCCATGTACTCGCACTCTAACTTCTAATCTAACTTCTAAGTACTTCTAAGGTGTCTGCCGACAGATGCACGGTCAAACAATGAACTATGAAGAGATGGAGGAATATCAATCACCAGTCCAGTATATCACTTACCATTTTGTCGGTCTCTAACGTATATGACTACGTTAATGATATATTCCTCAATATATAATTATCCAAAGGGCGCGTGGCTAGACGACAAGTAAAATTCAAAACGTTTTGCAAATAACTCGATTTTTCAACGAGTCGCATCTCTTCGACATGAAGATGCTGTGTTTGCAGGCGGTATAATCGCGTAGGGCCTATGCCGTATTTCCATGCACCTGCTGTGTGCGGAGGAGCGGCGTGTGCCGACACTACGGGAGCTCAGCTAGAGACAAGGGGGCCTTGTTTATTGGTTTGAACATCGATTTCTATGTCTATGAGCCATTTACTGTACCAGTTCGCGCGATGTATTAAGGAAATGCTCAAAAGATGGAGCTATTCTAGAATTATCGCAGGGGGTCTCAACTCCGCTTCTGCATCCGGCTTTCCATGGGGGCATTTCCGGCGGGTCAAAAGTGCACACTGCTCCCACTTTTCATGTATTAGCCTATGAAGCCAACATTTTTTCAGTGTACCAGCGAAAACCAGATTTTAGCCTGCGCGCAGCGCGTAAAGTTATTGAACTTATATATTTGAATATTCATGAGCTTTTATAACTAATTAACATAAAATTAAACTGTACTTAGGCGTATACTGTACTTTTGCAGCAAAAATGTGCAGATGAAGAACTAGAAGACAAAGATAAAGAAGAAGAAAAAAAGAAGAGGAAGAAGATGAAATAGAAGACGAAGAAGAAAAAAGAAGAGGACGAGGAAAAGGAAGAAGAGGAAGAAGAAAAGGAAGATGAAGAAAAGAAGACGAAAAAGAAGATGAAGAGGAAAAGGAAGTGCAAGAAGAAGAAGAAAAAATGATGAAGAAAAAAATGAAGAGAAAGAGGAGGAAGAAGAGGAAGAGGGGGAAGAACAAGAGGAAGAAGAAGAAGAGGAAGAAGAAGAAGAAAAAGAAAAAGAAGAAGAAGAAGAGGAGGAGGAAGAAGAAGCCCTCCTTCGATATTGAATTTCCCTTCATTGAACGCTTTTCTCGTGCCTTGCAGATCTGGCATATCATATGTCAAGTAAAAGTACAAATGGAAAATTTTCTCCCATGACCTCATATATGTACCACCATGCACTGGCTTCTGGTGCGTTCCCCCCCCCCCCCCCACACACACACACAAAAACCAAAACAAAACAAAACACAACAAACAAAAAAAAACAAAAAAAAACAAAACAAACAAAACCAACAAACAGCAACAAACAAACAAACCTTAAAAATCTGATTTGATTTTTGTCTCTTCTTCTTCTTCCTCTTCTTTTTTCTTTATCTTCTTGTAAAATGAGTCCATCAACAGAAAACCCACACAATTCAGTCTATCATCCAGTTATTCAAGGTTGCATAAGGCTGTATATTACACCATCTTACCTTCACACTTCAGAACACATGCCATATTGTGCCTGCATCATCAATCAGCATCACCACCACATCTTTCACAAAATTTTGGGGGAAAAAAACAAATAGAAGTTTCTCAGTGTGAAATGATGTTTATTAAACTAACTCACTTATCAACATAAAAGTTAATGCTCTCTGATGAAATGCAATATACAGATTGTAACATGTTGTTCATGGACAACAAATCACCACGGGGCAGGTGAGGGGGCGGCATACCAACTGCTATTTTATTTCAGTTTGTAAGCAAACAAGTTTAAATCTAGTGACATCCGATATATAGGTGGATTATAATGTATATCCATGTACATCCCTTCAATCTATCATCAGAATATACAAGACATAAAAGTCCAAAGAGACCACCTTACTGCCCAAAATGATGAGGCGATGTTTGTCCAAATATTGGTAGTTTTGAAAATTTCGGGGTGGGCTGAAACTCCCAAGCGCTGATTCGTTTGCCTAGAAACATGCCTGAGGCTGAGAGGTGGATCAATTCACATCTGGTGCATGTTCTCTCTAGCACCACCAGGAGATGTTAGATATTGAAACAACTAGGAGGATGTACATGAGATGATGTTAGAAATTAACATATTTCCTCCCCCCCCCCCCCCCCGCCCCCCCCCCCCCGCCTGGTTCTGGAGAAGGAGATGTTTGAAATTTACATAGCTTTTACAATTGGGGGGCCACATGTACCATTTTAGACAACTTTGGGTCCCCTACCCCTAAGGATGATTCCTACCAAGTTTGGTTAAATTCCGATCATGTGTTTTGGAGAAGATCAGAATGTACTTTTTACCTGGCAGTGCCCCCCCCCCCCCCCACCTCCAGTATGTTACCCACACAGGGCCCCTATAGGGCCACTCAGAGAAATTTCATGAACAACATTCATTCTTCATCTATAGAGGTATCTCCATACACAATACCAAGTCTGAGCTATGCCTGGTTCTGGAGAAGAAGATGTTTACATAGCTTTTACAATTGGGGGCCTTCCCCCTGGGCCCCCTGGGCCCCCCTGGGGCCACATGTACCATTTTAGCAACTTTGGGTCCCCTACCCTAAGGATGATTCCTACCAAGTTTGGTTGAATTCCAATCATGGGTTTTGGAGAGGAGATGAAAATGTAAAAAGTTAACAGACGACGGACGACGGACAACGGACAAATTTCCATCGCAATAGCTCACTCGAGCCTTAGGCTCAGGTGAGCTAAAAAGGAAGAAATTACAGATTATATAACCATTTGCGTTTCAAGAAAAATTATCATACCTATCACAGGATAGCTTCAAGAATTTGATGAAAGGGATTATCACTTAAGGTTGAAGATCAAATAAATATGATTACATTTTAATGCTCTACTTATGCATACAATTATAAACACACGTTGCATTAAAGATGATGAACTAAAATCATATTTCATAATGTAGTCATGCCACATTTTTCTAACTCTATTTCTAAATTACATTGGAATTAAAAGGAAAATTATTTAATTTTGAAATTTTATTGGTTATAGTTTGAATTTAAATTACTCCATTATTCTGAGGTGACATGATAACTGAATGTACTTAAAAGGTTTTTATCAAATATTTTTTTGAAGTGTGAAAAGAATTTAGAATTAGGCTCAAGATTAATCACTTTCTCATAATCATGTTTCAAATGGGCCAATCGTACCAATTGCAATATATTTTTAATTACGTGTACATGGACTTGTGCACCTACAAAAGGTAAATCCGATGTAAAATTTAGTCTTTGCTTTTATTTCAAAATTACGAATTAGGGGGTGTATCTATAAATGATCTTGAAGTGAAATGTCAAGTGATTGTAATATTATGGCCATTCAACCCTGAACCACCCCCCCCCCCCCAAAAAAAAAAAAAAAAAAAAAAAAAAAAAAGAAATGAAAAAAAATGGAAAAAAAAATGGGGGAAAAAATGGAAAAAAAATGAAAAGATCAATAAATAAATACATGAAAGTTACAAATCTGTTTGTTTCCCCTTTGAATAATATGTTAGCTCTTTCTTTTGACCCAAACTTTGACATTCAATTTCCAGCTCAGAAACAGCATTCCTGACATTTAGAATAAATGTAATTGCCATTATGTAAATTAGCAATAAATCTCGAGAGAAATTAATTACTTAAACTTTATGTTTAAATGATAATAAATATAAAAATACTTTGATCCTTAATGACTCCGTTACTTGACACGGAACAAGCAATGCAACTGATGAGCTTCCTTGGACAACCTGCATTATAAAAACAAAAAGAAAGGACAAACAAAAATTAAACTTCTTGTAGACTGTGGACTGGATTTTAAAGAAGGAAACAAAAATGGGTACATCTATCAAGGGGCGGATCCAGGATTTTGTATAATAAGGGGGGGGGGGGGGGGGGGGGGGGAGGGCATACAAATGCTGGATTGTCAACTTTGGGAAACTGCTAGGAGGGAGATCCGTACATTGTTTGGTCTTGCCAGCCCTCTAAATATCGCTCAGTGGGGGGAGGGGGGGGGGGGGTTATGGGGTCCTGTTTCCCTCCATAAATATCTGACACGAAAACTAAACAAGAACAAAAACAAAAACAAAAAAGGTTTTCCGTTCTAAAAGGGGGGCACAATGTATACTGCTGTTTGAAAGGGGGGGGGGGTGGGCACGGGTCGGGATTGTTCCCCCTCCCAAAAAAAAAACACAAAAAAAAAAACACAACAACAAAAAAAAACCCACCACTGCATTTGTTCTTCCTTCTTAATTATAGAAATGTAAATCTAAGTTTAAATCAGACGTACATATTTTCATCTTCCATTCCAAATTCGATCCTAGACCAAGGCATTTAGTAAACTTTAAAACGGCTAAATCAAAATAATTTACTGGACTTTAGAATTTTGATTTTGACTGCACAGACTATGTCGGTAGAAATCTAAGTCTATTAATAATAAGATCTAATCTTACAGAGCTACTACTAAGACTAAGCAATGGAATATTGAAATTTACACCAATTACATGTATGTGGGCTTAGAGGTCTACATTTTCAAAAAACAATTTACCTTTCCAGTTCAACTTGGGTTTCCTGCAGTGAGTGGATGACAATAATCTACAGCCCAGCCCCAGGTAGGGTCTATCAGTTTTTTTTAGTATCACGATATTGAATGATCTGGTCCTGGTCCCCCTGCGTTTCTCTACTTCGGTCCAAGGCAATAGCTCTGCAATCAAAAGAGAACAAGAGGTTAGAATCATAGTAGTAATTAAAAGCATGCCACAAATCTGTTTAAATTAATAATATTATTACACATGAAGGCCCTATGACTCTCGTCTCAGTGACAGTGGTGACTCGTCATGGTTGTCACTACAGAGTACAGTACACAAAATAAATTGAGACAGCTCTCAGTAGCAGCATAAGGTACACAGTAGGCCCTATATAATAAAAAACATTTTAATCTGGTCCAGCATGATTCAAGACATTATCATTCAAATTCTAAGTTGATCTTTCTAGACCCTCCTTAAACAAAGTTCAAGGCGAGGCCGAAGGCCTAACTCTAAGTCTAAGCCTAAGGTAGGCCTAGAATAGATCCAGGCTATAGCGCAGTTAGCCGGCCAGGATCGGCGCACCCAAAACTAACAGACCGCTGGGCAAGATCTTACCCGGCGCGGCCCAGCTCCCCAGAGTGAGGATCTTGCGCATTCAGTGTCATGATCAATCTTGAACAGGTCCACATCTACCGCAGATTGTCGGTAATGAAGCCATGCACTTTACTTTTTAGGCTTGAGCACTATCATAATATACAGATCTTCGGAAAATATCTGATCTTCTCGAAAAATATTACAAGTAGACTATTCAAAATGACCGTTTTAGAGTTCAATCAAAGATAATAATTTTGTTTTGTCATGCATGAGAAGGGGGACTGGGTGGGATGTGGGATAATACGTTTTGTACAGTGAACTCACTAGCAGCCACGACGAACACATCCCAATTATTAAGAGGAATGTTAAACAAAATACATATTTACTTACATTTCATGGCATCATACGGCATTACTTTGATGAGAATGTCCCCGGAGGATTTTCTGCTTTCGTGAGACTTACAAGACAAACTCCTTCTAAAACAGAAAATTCTCAAAAACAAAGTTTTTTTGAGATTTGTGTTGAAATGACAAAAAAGTAGCACTACCCGCACGGCCGCCATTTTCCCCATTTCTTGTCAAAATCGTAGGGAATTGTGGGAATGAAAAAAATGAATTATGTATGATCTTATACATAAAACATTATGTTAATATGAGCCACTAACCAATCATCGAACAGTATTTGACGAGTTTTTGACGTCATTCCTCATGAATAAACATTTATTGAAATTGACCCTCCTAGCTCACTGTTCAAATTGGCCAAAGCTCCCACAATGCATCCAATGCAAAGCCTATGGAATGTCAAAGGTCAGATTTTAGCTGGCCCTCTAGCCTCCTTCGGAGGGCATACTGTGTATGATCGAATCTCTTTGAATTATCGCAGGGGGTCTCAACTCCGCTTCTGCATCCGGCTTTCCATGGGGGCATTTCCGGCGGGTCAAAAGTGCACACTGCTCCCACTTTTCATGTATTAGCCTATGAAGCCAACATTTTTTCAGTGTACCAGCGAAAATCAGATTTTAGCCTGCGCGCACCGCGTAAAGTTATTGAACTTATAAATTTGTATATTCATGAGCTTTTATTACTAATTAACATAAAATTGAACTGTACTTAGGCGTATACTGTACTTTTGCAGCAAAAATGTGCAGAATGTAATGAAGAAGAAGAAGAAGAAGAAAAAAGAAGAGGAAGAGGAAGAACAGAAAGAAAAAGATGAAGAAAAAAAAAAAAAGAAGAGGAAGAAGAAGCCCTCCTTCAATATTGAAAATCCCTTCATTGAATGCTTTCCTTGTGCCTTGCAGATCTGGCATATCAAGTACTAAACTATAAAGAGAAAATGTGTTCCCCATGACCCCATATGTACCACCATGCACTGGCTGCTGCTGCATGTATCCCCCCCCCCCCAAAAGAGAAAAAAAAAAAAAAAAGAACAAAACAACCCAACATCTAAAACAGCAACATACCTCAAAAAATCTGGGTTTTGTTCTTCTTCCTCTTCTTCTTCTCATTCATCTTTGTCCTTCTTCATCTTCTTGTAAAATGAGTCCATCAACAGCAACCCAAGCAATTCAGTCTATCATCCAGTTATTCAAGGTTGCATAAGGCTGTATTAATACCAATCCACCATCACACTTCAGAACACATGCCATATTGTGCCTTCATCATCATCATCATCACCACATCTTTCACAAAATTATGGGGAAAACTAACAAATAGAAATTTTCAGTGTGTGATATGATGTTTATTAAAATAACTTATCAACATAAAAGTTAATGCTCTCTTGAAGTGCAATATACAGATTATAACATATGGTTCATGGACAACAAATCATGGGGCACCGGCAGGTGACATCCGATATATAGGTGGATTATAATGTATATCCAATGTACATCCCTTCAAATTTTCATCAGAATATACAAGACATAAAAGTACAAAGAGACCACCTTACTGCCCAAAATGATATGAGGCGATGTTTGTCCAAATATTCGTAGTTTGGAAAAGTTTGGTGTGGGCTGAAACTCCCGAGCCCCCGATTCGTTTGCCTAGAAACATGCCCCAGATTGATTGCACAATTATTGCACAGATGATAAAAAGGAACAAATTACAGATTATAAAACCATTTGTGTTTCAAGAAAAATAATCATAGCTATCGCAAGAAAGCTTCAAGGAGCTGATGAAAGAAGATCAAATAAATATTATTAAATCTTAATGCACTACTTATGCATACAATAATAAACACAAGTTGCATTAAAGATGATGAACTAAAATCATTTTTCATAATATAGTCATGCCACAATTTTCTAAATTACATTGGAATTAAAAGGAAAATTATTTGATTTTGAAAATGTATTGGTTATATTTAGAATTTTAATTACTGCATTAGTCTGAGGTGACATGATAACTGACTGTGCCTAACTTAAAAGGTTTTTATTAAGTATTGTTTTGAAGTGTGAAAAGAATTTAGAATTAGGCTCAAGATTAATGGGCCAATAATACCAACTATAATTTTTTTTAATTACGTGTACATGTAGACCTACAAAACGTAAATCCGTGGTAGTCAAAGACTTTGCTTTTATTTCAAAATTACGACTTTTTGGGTGTATCTATAAATGCTCTGACAGTGAAATGTCAAGTGATTGCAATCAGGGCCATACAATAGCCTTTATACAACCCTGAACCCCCCCCCCCCCAAAAAAAAAAAAAAAAAAAAATAAATAAATAAAAAAAAAAAAAAAAAAAAAATAAATAAATTAATAATAAATAAATAAATAAAATAAATAAATAAATAAATAAATGAACAAAACAAACAAAAAAAATAATAAATAAAAATTACAAATCTGTTTGTTTCACCTTGGAATAGTATTTTTAGCTCTTTTCTTTTGACCCATACTTTGACATAAAATTTCCAGCTCAGAAATAGTTTTCCTGACATTTAGAATACATGTATTTGCCATTATGTAAATTAGCAATAAATCTCTCTAGAAAAAAAAAATTAATTAAACATTAAATGATAGAGAAATGTAACTGATGAGCTTCCTTGGACAACCTGCATTATAAAAACAAAAAGAAAGGACAAAAAAAAAAAAAAAATTTCTTGTAGACTGTGTACTGGATTTTAAAGATGGGAACAAAAATAGGGTACATCTATCCAGGGCGGATCCAGGATGTTGTATAAGGGGGGGGGGGGGGCACACAAATGCTGGATTATCAACTTTTGGAAACTGCTAGGAGGGAGATCCGTATATTTTTTTGTCTTGCCAGCCCTCCAAATGTCGCTCAGTACGGGGGGGGGGGGGGTGGGGGGGGGGGGGGGGTTATGGGGTCCAGTTTCCCTCCATAAATATCTGACAAGCAAGAAAACAAGAACAACAAAAACAAAAAAAAAGTTTTCCGTTCTAAAGGGGGGCACGGGCCGGGATTGTCCCCCCCCCCCCCCCCCAATCCACCACTGCATTTGTTGTTTTTCCTTCAATAATTATAGAAATGTAAATCTAAGTTTAAATCATTTAACAGAAGTACATATTTTCATCTTCCATTCCAAATTTGATCCTAGACCAAGGCATCTAGTAAACTTTAAAATGGCTAAATCGGTAAGCGGGTATAATCAAAATAATTTACTGGACTTTAGAATTTTGATTTTTGACTGTACAGACTACGTCTACTTACGGTCTACAGAAAACAGATACACATCTAAGTCTAATAGCAATAATAAGATCTAATCTTACAGAGCTACCTGTTTAAGACTAAGCCTTTTGGCCAAATTGAAATTTACACCAATTATGTGGGCTTAGAGGTCTACATTTTCAAAAAAACAATCTACCTTTCCAGTTCAACTTGGGTTTCCTGCAGTGAGTGGATGACAATAATCTACAGCCCAGCCCCAGGTAGGGTCTATCACGATATTTGATGATCTGGGGAGCGTTTCATGAAAGGACTTGTCAGATATTTTATCCGACAAATTTGCTGTCAGCCAATCAGATGCAAGGATTTCAGTAGCTTATAACAGTTGTCGGATAAAATATCCGACAACTTCCTTTCATGAAACGCTCCCCCGGTCCTGGTCCCCCTGTGTTTCTCTACTTTGGTCCATTAGCTCTGCAATCAAAAGAGAACAAGAGGTTAGGATCATAGTAATAAAAGCATGCCACAGATCTACTGTTGAGCTTAATAATTATGCTCGCTACTCTCGTCTCACTCTCAGTGACTCGTCATGGTTGTCACTACAGTATACACAAAAGAAATTGAGACAGCTCTCAGTAGCAGCATGTATAATAAAGAACATTTTAATCTGGTCCAGCATGATTCAAGACATTGCCGTTCAAATTTTAAGTTGATCTTTCTAGACCCTACTTAAACAAAGTTCAAAGCGAGGGTCTAACTCTAAGACTAATGTAGGCCTAGATCCAGGGCACCTGCTACTTTTGCTATCATAGCCGGAGGCAAAGCGCAGTTAGCCGGCCAAGATCGGCAGACCGCTGGGCAAGATCTTACTCGGTGCGGCCCAGCTTCGATTCCCAGAGTGAAAATCTTGCGCATTCAGTGTCATGATCAATTTTGAACAGGTCAACATCTACCGCAGATTGTTGGTAATGAAGCCATGCGCTTAACTTTTTAGGCTTGAGCACTATCATAATACACAGATCTTCGGAAAATTTCTGATCTTTTCGAAAAATATTACCAGTAGACTATTCAAAATGTCCGTTTTAGAGTTCAATCAAAGATAACAATTTTGTTTTGTCATGCAAGAGAGGGGGACTGGGTGGGATGTGGGATAATACGTTTTGTACAGTGAACTCACTAGCAGCCACGACGAACATATCCCAATTATTAAGAGGAACGTTAAACAAAATTCATATTTACTTACATTTCATGGCATCATACGGCATTACTTTGATGAGAATGTCCACCGGAGAATTTTCTGCTTTCGTGAGACTTACAAGACAAACTCGTTCTAAAACAGAAAATTCTCAAAAACAATTTTTTTTTTTTTTTGAGATTTGTGTTGAAATTGCACAAAAGTAGCACTACCCGCACGGCCGCCATTTCCCCTATTTCGTGTCAAAATCGTAGGGAATTGTGGGAATGAAAAAAATGAATTATGTATGATCTTATACATAAAACAATATGTTAATATGAGCCACTAACCAACCATCGAACAGTATTTGAAGATTTTTTGACGTCATTCTTCATGAATAAACATTTATTCAAATTGACCCTCCTAGCTCACTGTTCAAATTGGACAAAGCTCCCACAATGCATCCAATGCAAAGCCTATGGAATGTCAAAGGTCAGATTTTAGTTGACTCTCTAGCCCTCCTTCGGAGGGCATACTGGTATGAATTATCGTGTACAGATCGATTTTTTCATAATCTGGTTTTCTAAAGGGAGAGAATTTGTGACGTGTGGCATGTTTTCTAGTTCCGGAATCAGTCTGTATTTGTCTTATTTCCAACTTCAATTGACAATTGTTTTTTCTGTATTTAAAAATGCATCATTCTTCCCATTTACTGAGATATTGTCGCAATACTACACAATTCCGTTCCTAGCTTTTTGTCACAGTTTAAGATTTAGAGTTTTCAATGGTGAATAATTGCATTGACGTCAGTCAATGCAATATTCTTGTTCATGTTTTGCATTCTTATTCTTCTTCTTCTTTTTCTTCTTCCCCCTCAGACCCCATTCGTTTTGCACAGGGTGTTTGTGCGCTCTGTCTAGGTCCTTCCCCCTTGTCCATTTCATTTCAAATTTCGTATGCATGTTCCTTGGCATGTCTATGGGGCGCCAAGTGTACCCTGTCTGATTCTGTTACAAAATCAATGATTTTGTTACAAAATCACCCTGCAATTTTACTTTTGTAACAAAATCAATCCCCACTGGTGATTTTGTTACAAAATCAACCCACACTAGTGATTTTGTTACAAAATCAACCCCCACAAATGATTCTGTTACAAAATCAACATGCACTACTGATTTTGTTACAAAATCAATCCTCCTCTAGTGATTTTATTACAAAATCAACCTCACTATTGATTCTGTTACGAAATCAACATGCACTAGTGATTTTGTTACAAAATCAATCCTCCACTAGTGATTTTGTTACAAAATCAACCCCCACAAATGATTCTGTTACAAAATCAATCCGCAGTACTGATTTTGTTACAAAAGCAATCTGCACTAGTGATTCTGTTACAAAATCAATCCGCAGTACTGCTTTTGTTATAAAAGCAACCTGCACTAGTGATTCTGTAACAAAATCAGTCCGCAGTACTGCTTTTGTTACAAAAGCAACCCGCACTAGTGATTCTGTAACAAAATCAATCCGCAGTACTGATTTTGTTACAAAATCAACCCCCACAAATGATTCTGTTACAAAATCAATCCGCAGTACTGATTTTGTTACAAAAGCAATCTGCACTAGTGATTCTGTTACAAAATCAATCCGCAGTACTGCTTTTGTTATAAAAGCAACCTGCACTAGTGATTCTGTAACAAAATCAGTCCGCAGTACTGCTTTTGTTACAAAAGCAACCCGCACTAGTGATTCTGTAACAAAATCAATCCGCAGTACTGATTTTGTTACAAAAGCAACCCGCACTAGTGATTCTGTAACAAAATCAATCCGCAGTACTGATTTTGTTACAAAAGCAACCCGCACTAGTGATTCTGTAACAAAATCAATCCGCAGTACTGATTTTGTTACAAAAGCAACCTTACTCGTGATTTTGTATCCGAAATAAATAAACGATACCTACTTGCGATACTTTTCACTCGAACTGCATGATATCGATATCACGAAGGATCACGAGGCGACATACCATGTCTGTTGCAGAGTGAGGACGTTTTTCCTTTTCGCTCCGCTCCGCTCCGCTCCTCCCCTCTCCTCCCCTCTCCGCCAATTTTGAATTACGGGAATAGCATACAGTATGGCACATAACAAGAGATGTCGGCAGCGTTCAGGCTCAGATATGCCACCAAAGAAGTTCGACAAGCGTGTATCTGAGGAGTCAGAGCTTTTACCGACCTTTAGGAGAATGCTTGACCAGCAATCGGAAAAAAAACAGGTATACCATTCCAAGTATAAAACAACAAAGGAAAGACGAAAGAGTGAAATTGGAGGAGGAAATAGACAGACTTAGTACCTACTTATGCAGAGAAAATCTGGTATTTTTAGGAATTCCGGAGAGGGAACTTGACAATGGAGCGGGGGAGGTGCCCAAGGTTTTGGAGGAATTCTATAAGAATCAGCTTAAGCTGGAGCCTGGTCAGATCGCAGGAATAAAATACCAACGGGTCCATCGCGTGGCGACTGCTAGGAGGCCAAGACCAATCAAAGCTCGATTCGTTAATTACGCAGATACAGAATTAATCTTGAAAAGTGCAAAAAATCTGAAGGGCAGCAAGATGTATATCACACAGGATTTGCCAAATCGGGTGCGACAATGTAGAAAGCAACAGCTGGAGGCATTGAAGGTAGCAAGAAATGCGGGGAAGTTAGCTTTCTTCTCTAAATCTGAGCCATGGAAGCTGTTTGTAGATAGAGTTTACCTGCCGATAGAAAAACAAGCCGAGTTCATCGAGAAATGCAGAGGACAAGACAAGCGACCAGATCGCCCATCATATCCCGGAAACGTGACCAAGGAGCCACTACATGAAGTTGGTAACCGGCCACACTCTGGTGCGACCAACGTACTGCATGGAGCGACCAGCTTCGCAAGCCACGGAGAGGCAGACGAAGGAATGGAAGCAGGGAAAGATTAGTCACTTTTTCCACCAGGATATATAGGTAATATGATTTTATGAGAAGAAAAGAAACATAAGAAGAATGTGCATTTACTTGTTTACTTTTAATATACAATGTTCTAAAATCTGTACAATATTAACGTTCTGGAAGACAAACAAATATGGAAATTGAGAATTGGAAATTGAGACAAGAAACAAAGAGAAGATCGATATCAAGAAAGCAAGCAAGCAAGAAAGAAAGAAAGAACGAAATGATGGTTGAACTTGAAAAGAAGTACCTGAGATAAAAGAACATTTGTGATATAATATAGAGAAAAGAAGAACAAGACGTCAAGGGAGGTTAATGTTACATAGTATAGTCATGGAGAAGGAAGAGAAAGGAGAGCCTTCAAGGAATATTTAAATGACACTTAAATTTCTCGATCATCTGGATATAATCACGTGATATCAAACTTTGTTTTATTGATTTCATATATACTTGGTTGGAAAATGATACAGAATAGAGATTGTGAAGTGTGAAAGAGGAACCTTTGTGATGAAATGACTAAGTATATCATTTGATATAACTGCTTCATTCATAGAAGTTTTGAATAGACTGAGGCTATGACCTTAAAAGGTATACAGTTCAATTTGTTTAGGATAGATGAGTTAAATCATTGTAACGTCACATCCCGACCTATTTGGATACAGGGAATTCTGCTCTTTCAATGATAATTCTTGATATGTCATTAGATTACTAAGTTTTAAGCATTTAAAACAAGATTTGGTTCGATTGGTCCATGATTGATTTGAAAAAAAAGAGAAAGTATTGACTTGAATAATTGAAATTTCTAGTTATTATGCGAAAAGGAATGTTGGTTTAAATACCTAGTCTGAGATTTCTTATTTTGCAGTTTTGAAATGACATTCCTTGTAACCTAGGTGTTAATTTTAAATTAAAATAAGAACTAGATGTTTTAATTCTAAGTTCTTTAACATGCAGAGCTGAGAACGATGTTGATATGGGAACATAGCAGTTTTTGAAGGAATAGTAAAGTGTGAAGGAGGAACGATTGTAAGAGATACTATGCACATCATTTGACAAAACTGCTTCATTCAGAGGAAGTTTTCAATATATAAAGGCCATGACCTTAAAATGAACGTATACTTTAAAAAGAAATTGTCGGGTTCGATCGTCGGGTTAGATCATGGATCGTTTGTAACAACATCCCGACCTATTTTGGACACAAGGCATTTCCTTGTTTCTGTATGTTTCATTAAATTACTAGGTTTTAGGCACTATAAATAGGATTTGGTTCGATTGATTGATTTATAAGTTTTTAAAGTGCGCAATACCAAAATTGACTTGGAAAAAAAGAAACATGGAAGGTATAATGACACAATTGAATTTCTAGTAGTTTATTTTTTTAATAGCCTATACGTTATTCTAAAAATTGAACAATTAACGTTCTGAAATTAATATGGAAATTGAGAAATTAGCTTATGGACAAGAAGCAAAGAGATAGATATCAAGGAAGAAAGAAAGAACGAAATGTTTTAACTTGAAAAGAAGTAACCAATATAAAAGAATAATTGTGATATAATAGAGAGAAAAGAATAACAAGATGTTAAGGGGTGTTACTGTTACATAATATAGTCATCATGGAGAAAGAAGAGAAAGGAGAGCCTTCAAGGAATATTTAAATGATACTTAGATTTCTGGATCATCGGGATACAATCACGTGATATCAAACTTTGTTTCATTGATTTCATATATACTTGGATATAATCACGTGATATCAAACTTTGTTTCATTGATTTCATATATACTTGGATATAATCACGTGATATCAAACTTTTTTTTATTAATTTCATATATACTTAGAGATTGTTAAGTGTGAAAGAGGAGGAACTATTGTGATGAAATTACTAAGTACATCATTTGATAAATCTGCTTAATTCGAAGAAGAAAAAAAAAAAGGTGGGGAAAAAAATATTTTCTATATTGAGTGCATGAACACCGAGAAGGTTAAAAACATTTATTTGAAGGGTATTGGCGTAACTATAGATTTTTTTACCAGTGGTTATCATGTAACAAAAGGAAAGACTGTATTGTGAGTTTGAATAATAAGTGCATTGATACATTACCTAACAATTTGATAGCGATGTATGCATGCATATAAATGGAGATGGTCATGATTGAACGCGTTCTTTTGTTAATTTTGTAATATTCTGTCGATCTGGAATGGAGTAGTCACCTTTTAAAGTTTCTTAACAACCTGTTTCAACACTATGGAATCCCTTGGATGGTTAAGATGGATAATATTCATCTTAGGTACATAATAATAGTAGGCATTTTGATCAGATAGAATCTTCTAGTTTCAAGAAATATTAAGGGGTGATGTTTCATAACAATGAGATAACAAAGGAAAGGTTAAAATAGTTACGACGAGTCATTAACAGCCGTTTTAACGTGGCAACTTTTAAATGAATGGAGAAAGAATGAGAGATCATGATTTGGCAGGGTTTATTTTTATTTATATTTCTTTTTCCTTTTTCTGAACAGACTGACTTGAAATAAACAAGTCACATGGTAAACCTTCACAACAATAAGTTTGAATGGGCCTATTTAAGTTGATGAGTTAAAGTTTGTGAATGTTTGAAACAGGTTGATCTTTGTAAGGTGCACAAATGCCTCGAATAATATGAGGAGCATTGCCCTTTATCCATAGAATGTTCTGTGGTGATCTTTTCGAGAATTCATAGAATTTTCAATGGTCACTATTGGCAAAAGGCAAGAGAGTTCCATTTGGTGCGCTTGAATACTGACAATTTTTGTTAATGCAATGTTATTTAACTTCCCAATGAATTCATGACTTTTCATGAAGCATGTATAGAGATTGTCATGATCGGATGGTTTCTATTGTTTATTATGTAATACTCTGACCGATCTGGCCAGGGGAGAAGTCACCAGGCATTGTTTCTTTGAAGAATATATAAACAAGATAAAGTATGCCGGAGATTGGTTTGAGATTGAGTAATTTTGTTCATTTAATATGCGCACAATATCCGATTTAGAATTTAGATGTAATTGAATACTACCGAGTGATGTGGTATTTCAATCAGATAACAGTGGCGGATCTGGCCGGATGGGACGCAGTGCATTTGGGGGGCACACCATTGTGCACAAACAGTTGTGCCTCCGGAATGGTATTGTGTCTTGCCCGACTTGATCCGCCGCTGATAATAACAATGGAAAATGGCAACAGTAACGTGATGATTGAATATTGTTATTCAAGTTAAGTTCGTGAATGTTTGAAACATGAAATATTTTCCTATGGTAATGTGAATATTTTAAACGTTCATGTGAAGAGTATTGAGTTTGAATCATCGGAATTATTAACATAAAGGAATAGCGTAGAGAGTTCACCTGTCCAGTTCGCATTACATTGATATTTAGTGCAATGTATGTTATCTAAAGAATTCCTTACTTTTTTAACAAGTATATCAACGGAGATTGTCACGATCAGACGGTTAAAGGTTGACTAAATTAGCGAGAAAATGGATGCTCTTTCCATGTAGATTTTGCCTTCTAATCACGAATCTGCCAATCGATTGTCCAAATTATGTCTCGTTTTGGCGAAAAAAGGGGAAAAGTAGAGGTTTTGGGACCTTTCCTTAAAACTCGTGAGCTGATTGGCTAACATATGAATTTCTCACCCCCTGATTTGTTCACATAATTTGAAGGTTTAATTCTGCTTTAGTCAGCTGTGCGCACACATACAAACTCGACTCGAGTACGCGCTCGATCAGCTGGGAGGTCCAGGTCATTGCTCTATATAAATCGGTGTTTTGTTTGCGGCTGTTCTATTATAGCAATGGGGGGGGGGGGCAACGGAGAAGGGAGGGACAGAAGAGCTGCTATTTACGAATCTCACTCCGAGTACACAACAGTGCGTACGCGGGAAGGAAGAATTTTACACTTTCTCGTTCGACATGATTCATCCATTTCATCCACGGTTTGCAACATATCACTCCACAGCTGTAACGACTGGTCAATTCGCATTCACGGTCGTTCAACACACACATTGGATTGATGCACCCCGTTTTAGAATGGCACAGTCCAAATCGAGCCTACATACGCAGTATTACATACTGTACGTGCTTTATATACATGACATCTTTTTTGCTATGTTTCTTTTTAATTAATGCAAAATAGACGGCGGTTTTTTCGGCCAATCAGGACGAACTTGATATCACAAGAAAGAGTAACATCTTGGCTATTTGCTAGTCTTTGCCCCCATAAATTTTGACACGTAAGTCAGAAGCTATAGGAGGAATACGAGAGCGATGAGTGCAAAAAAGTGCTTCTCCTCACACAAAAAGCATGAAACCGTGCATTTTCAGTCAAAAATAGACGGCGGTTTTTTTCATTCAATTAAAAAATAACTGATATCATGACATGTAGAATTAATCAAAGTTTTATAAACCGTTTGCCCCCATGAAAATTCTTGCGCGGTTCTCGAGATATGATTTAAAATGTGCCGAAAAGGACGTGTTTTCGCCAAATTTCTGTCGAAAGATCGGGGATCACGACCGATTCACGATAAGTGAACATGACAAATTCATATGCCCCCAAGTGACGTATGAAAAGTAAGAGGCACAAGATCTGCAGGCTGCAGCATATAATATTGTACACAGAATGCGGTATTTGACCCCTCTGTTCAACGGACAATTTATGAAAAAAGGAAGTTAATCAATATAATCTTAGGAGTGAATAATCATTAGCAATATACATGTATTTTCTACAAGATCAGAAAACGCTTTTGCCCAAATATACAGCTCTTGTTTTGTTTTTTAGCTTTTCTTTTGAACAATGTTCTCATCCATCTGAGCTTGCCGAACGAAAGTTTTGCATTGGTCATAAACGCGTGCACAGCCGTTTTATGCGTCTGTATGTACAATGTCCTACACATTTTTAGTACGGCAGTGACTATGTTCCCCTCGTACATAGCGACTGGTGAACGCTTTTGTTTTGTTTATTTCACTTACGGGGTTTTTTTTCCTTCGCTTTACATAATACGTTAGTACTGACTTAGATTTTGGCTGAATTCGAGTAACTTATATAGAGAGAGAAAAAGTGCCCGCGATTCCGAGTAAGAGGACTTTTCTGAGCCATGCAGATACGAACTCTGATTTATCAGATGATTTATCAGACCCCGAAGGCAAAGAGCTCGAGTGGCGAGTGGCAAGGTGAAATTCGACCATAATTATTATATGTTTGAACCCCTCGCAGAATACGGTGAAGGGCCGTGGGTGAAGTTACTGCAAGGGAGCTCCAACGCGTTGGAGCTCCCTGGAGTTACGGGTAAAGTAGACCGAAAATGCTGTCTCTCGTTCGACGAACGAGTGACAGAATTTTCGGTCTACGGATGAAGCTGTTGCAGCTGCTGTCGTTGAAAAACAGATTGGAAGACTTGACTCCAAGTCTGATCGTTGGAATAGCTGAATCTTTTAGCTAGCTTATCCTTCTCTTCATGCCAAATTCGGAATACAGGCCAGGATCCTCAAAATCATCTTCGGCAAAGTGATCGCTGCAGATTGTACTCCACTCACTTGGCCGGCCCTTGCCACTCTGCCCGCGTGAGCTTTACATTTGCGACCCACAATTTCCGTAGATTTTCATCTTTTGGAAAATGATGTAGGCTTACACCATTTTTAGGGGTCTTGCTACAGCCCGCAACTATACACCGATTATCCACTATTGATGAACCTTTGTCCCCAAATCAAAGTTATTGTGAGGAATTAAACACACGAAAATACGCAATGCAAATGGTCGATGCGGTGAATATCATGCTCGGCACCGGGCTAGGCCTGCCGGGGGCCTCCGGGCGCGCACGGTATATAGGTTAGTGGAATATTTTCCCTTACTTTTCATGCGTCACAGATCACATGATCACGATGTCGCTTCGATGGGTTTTTTTAGGGGCGGGGCTTATGAATGTGTAAATCAGCAAAAATGCACTTTTCAGATTATTATAAAATGTGACTGAATGCATACAAAATTGTGTGATGGATATTTTTTGGCTCCTGATGACACCTTCCTACGAAAAATGGGCAATTATTTTTTTATTTAAGTGACCCTTTAATTGTTTTGATGGAATGGGAGAAGTGACCACAAAAGATCCCTAACAACCAACTTTGTAAGATGATATAAAGAATGCCCGAAATAGGAGAGATGGATAATTACGTTCATTTAATATTAGTTTGTTATTTTGAACCTCTGTAATGACAATGAATGGTAGGAGCAAGAATATTATTCTTTCCCTTACAACGAGCCCAGCCATGTGAAACTGTTGAGCGCCTTAAACATGTTCAATATTTTCATAGATCGGATAGGGTTAGTGGATGCATAATTGACCAGTTAAAAAAAAGGGTATTCTAATTATTCCATCAGATTTCAGATTTTACTTACTCTTTTCGAACTCTGTTGACTTATTTATGCAAGTTTAGGTAAGGAATTCATTTTAACAGAGCGTACAAAAGAGTTTCTTGATCGGACAGGTTCTTTTGTTCATGACTGATCTCTAGTTGTGCTGGGTACGTTCCATTTTCATGAGATAACAATGGAAATGTCTATATTCAGGGTGACAATGATTGTTATTCAAGTTAAGTTCGGAAATTTTAGTCATTGGTATTCAATTCATGATGATGTATTTAATGAATTTACTGCAATAAATCATATATACCTACCTATTATGCCTGTAGTCTTGACTACGGGACCCCTTCGAGAATTTAACACACATGAGTCACAATATTGTGCGCACCCCCTGTAATCCTATTGTCCCCTTCGCCACTCACGCGCGTCAACACGCTACGGCCATCTTCCTCTTTCTTGCTCGCCCCCGACGAGTTAGGATGTCGAGTTACGGAGCTCCTGAAATCAGGTCTTTTTGTATCTTTTCAGCGCGCTTTTTCGCATCGTAAAAGCACTTTTCGGTACTTATATTCGTCTAGATTATAGTACTCTTGTGTTTTGTTAGTCACTTTTGCCGATTGAAAGGGATTTCGATTCCTTTTTCTTGGCAATTATTTTTCACTTTTACGGTTAGCCCCACGTATTTATATCTGTGTGTTTATGGGTGTTTCCGTTTGGCACCGAGCCTTTGGGTTCGGTGTTTGTTATTTGCTGTGAAATTTGTTGTGCGTATCTCCAAATTTATTATTATTATTACCTGCACTCAGTCAAAGTATTTTGGTATATTTGTCTGTTTTATTGCAGTGTTATGAGTTCGGAAGAAGAAGCAGCTAGGTCGCGGAGACCTGCTTCTTCCGAAGAGTCGTCTAGCAAGACGGCTCGGCCCTCCAGAACTCCAGTCTCGGAGCTTGCGGCTTCGGGGCGGGTGGCGTTAACTGAGCTTGGGACGTCAACTCCGATGCCCGTGGCTTCGGGGTGGGTGGCGTCAGGTTCTAGTGGTGTGTTTCCCGCACGGTAGCGTTCACTCGCTTAAATCCGTTAGCGGAGACGCGTCCCACTAGTGGTTTGGATATCTCGAATCCAATCCCCCGATCTGTAACATCAGCACTGATTTTCTTATTTACTATATAAATCTATATACCTACCTATTATGCCTGTAGTCTTGACTACGGGACCCCTTCGAGAATTTAACACACATGAGTCACAATATTGTGCGCACCCCCCGTAATCCTATTGTCCCCTTCGCCACTCACGCGCGTCAACACGCTACGGCCATCTTCCTCTTTTGCGAGCAATCCCAAGTAGAAACATGTTGCTTGCAAGGTGAGGGGAAGGAGGGAGGGTCATAGGTAGGTATATAGATTTATATAGTAAATAAGAAAATCAGTGCTGATTTTACAAATTTACTGCAATAAATCATATACCTACCTATTATGCCAGACCAGCGCCAACTCAAAGACCGGGAGGCATGTTTCAAGCAGAAGGGAATAGGATTACAGCGAAGAAAACAAAGACACAGCGGCCTTCAAGGTGGCTGACGCAAACATAGCCTCACCTGCGGGAACATCCCTAAGGTAGCAAGAAATGAAGGAATTGGGCGAACGCCAATAAGCAGCCTTCAAAATATCAACAAGCGCCACACCTTGAAACAGAGCCCAAGAAGTGCCGACACTACGAGTATCATGAGCACGAGGCTTACTGTCGGATAAAAGAGCCTCTGTGCCAGCGGCCCTAATAGCTTCAACGATCCACCTAGAGATGGAATCAAGAGAGGCAGGAGAAAAGGCTCTCTAGTGATCAGGAACAACTGATCATCCTTACGATAAGACTTAGTCTTATCAATATACCATTTGAGAGCCCTAACAGGACACCAAACTTTGTCCTCACGCACCGAAGAAAAGTCAGAAAGCGGACAATGAAAATCTCAACAGGGCCAGAGGCAGCTGTCTGATTCTTGGCAATAAAAGAAGCCCTAGGAATCAATCTAACGCCTTTTCTCTCCCAGCGAACATGACCAGGAGTAAGACAGAGAGCATGAAGAGTACTGCGCCTCTGCCCAGAGGCAATAGCTACCAAAAAGAGCGTCTTAACCGTAAGATGATGAAGCGAAGCTTCACCTAACGGTTCGAAAGGAGGTTTCGCCAAGGCCTCCAGGACCTTAGGCAGACTCCAAGACGGCACTAACTTAGAAAAGAAGGTCGTTTCAGAAAGAACGAACGAATCAAACCACTTAGTAGCGGGGAATTGGAAATCCCCGAACCATCTGAGAAACCCGAATGAATGGCCCCGATCACCGAACGGTAGCCTCGGATAGTAGAGATAGAGCTCCCTTTGCCAAATAACGAGATTAAGAAATCCGCAATTGAACCAATAGGAGCCTTAGAAGGGGTTTGATTTCTCTCTTTGCACCAAAGGAAAAAGGCCGAGAGACGGGAATTGTAAATTTCCCTAGTAGAAACCCTACGACTGGACATTAAAAAGTCCGCGGCTCTATCAGAGAGACCCGACTGTCTTGCAGATTCCCTGACAGGGGCCAAGCAGTCAAATGAAGAGACTCCGGACTGTGGTGAAGAATCCCCGAAAGGGGCTGCAACACCAGATCCGCTCTTAACGGGAGAACGAACGGTTGAGCCCTTAGGAGGCTCGTAAGTTCTGGAAACCAATTCCTCCGGGGCCAAAAGGGAGCTATTACAAGCACCCGAGCCCGATCTTTCCTGATTTTCCGCAAGACACGCGGAATCAGTTGGAAGGGAGGAAAGGCGAATCCCTGAAGGTTCTCCCAGCTGAGGGAGAAAGCATCGAGAGCCCATGCTCCCTGATCGCGAACACGGGAGCAATACTTCGGCAGCTGGTGATTTAGCACCGACGCAAATAGATCCACTTCCAGTGGACCTAGGCGACTGCGAATGCGGCAAAAGACCTCCGGATGGAGCGTCCATTCCGATGGAAGATACCTGCCCCGAGACAGAAAATCCGCAATGAGGTTTTCCCGACCGGGGATGAAAGAGGCCACGGGTGTGATTGCCATGCGACGACACCACCTCCACAGCTGAGCTGCTAGGGCATTCAGGGCAACCGAACGAGTGCCTCCCTGCCGATTGATATATGCCGCCAAAGTAACATTGCCGTTGCAGTGTCCTCCCCACCCCAACCGAGAGGCGTCCGTCGAAATCGATATCGACGGGAGAGGGGCAGTGAAGGACCTGCCTTGCGCGAGAAACACCTCGCTCGTCCAACAAGAGAGAAGAGACTTGATCCTTACTGGTACTGGAATCCAGACCAAAAGAGTCTTTCCCCGGCTTGAAGAACCTGAGGAGATGTCTCTGAAAGGGTCTCATGAGGAGCCGGCAGTCCTCTAGAACATCGACTAGACTGGCTAGATAACCTAGAAACTGAAGCCACTGTCTGGCCGTGACTCTTCTGGCCAGCAAAAGCTTGCGAGCCGCAGAGACAATGGTGAGAATCCTGTCTCGACTGGGCCGAGCCAACTGATTCCGTATGTCTAACACCGCCCCCAGAAAAACTGGGCTGCGAGTGGGAACTAACTCTGACTTTTCCCAATTTATTAGGAAACCTAAGTCTTGAGTAAGAGAGACGAGCAAACGAGTCTCGTCCAACAAACGATCGCGCGACTCCGCAAGGAGAAGCCAATCGTCCAGGTAGCAAAAATAGCCGAAGGCCGCGTCGCCTCAGAGAGGCTGCCAGCACGGCTACAACCTGAGTAAGAACCCGAGGGACTGGGCGCAGCCCGAAGGGAAGAGTGCGAAAGCGATAAGTCTCTGAGAGGAAGGAAAAACCCCAGAAGATCGCGCGAAGCACGATGAATGGGAAAGTGGAAATACGCATCTTCGAAAACTATCAAGACCGCGTAGTGCTTCCTCTTGATCAACAGGAGAATGGAGGCGAGAGTCTCCATCCGGAAATGTAAGTTTTCCCGAGCGCTTGGGAAAAACAAAAGTCGGAGAAAGGGAAAAAGACAGCCAGTCTCTTACCCTTTCTATAGCCCACTTAATCAACAGAGATTCAATCTCTGATGAGGCACGAGAACGAGCTAGGGCCTGTGAGGTGACCGAGTTCCTATAGCCCCTCCGGGGAGCGCGGCGGACAGATCTATGAAGAATCCGTCTCGTCCGTCAAAGAGAACAAAAGCTTCCCCGGAGATGGCCTCCCAAGCGGGGAGAAAGGAACGAAGACAGCCACCAACCAAGACGCGAACAGAGGCTCGCATCGACTTAGGATGAGCATGTAAACAAGACAGAGACCCGTTATCGCGCATCGCCAAAAGCAAAGGACCCGAGACGGAACATCCGAGAGAAGCAGTGCGATGTCCGACTCCTTAACCCAAAGGGCCGTAAGAACCAAGACTCTGCGACGGTACATGACCGAGGCAGCTGCAGTGGAAAACTATGACCACTGCAAACCAAACATGACGCTTAAAAGAAGCGCCGCTTCAATGCGTCCATAATCCAGCTTGAAATCCTCCGCAAGAGAAATACCCTCGGAGGAATCCCGCTGCCTGAACCCAAACAAAGTCGAACCCTGCGCGCGGGCTGACTGAAAGTCAGGGAAAGTTTAGAACAAAGCAATCGCTTCTACCCCACAAAGGGAGAGCGACTAAGGCTCTGCCTGCCCCAGCGATTCGGAAACCGAAGCTTGAGAAGCCGCTTCCAAAACTGGTTCCGCCTGAAATGATCAAGACAAAGGATCACGAACAAAGGCCGAAACAGTCGGATTCACGCATGAACCGCCATAAGCCTCCTCACCCGATGGAGCCCCAAGGCTGCGAGAATAGGAGGCGCATGTGATCCCATCACAGACAAAGAAGAATAAACCATAAAAGGCTAATTAGTCTCAATGTCCGACCCAAAAGAGGGACAAAAGCAGGGGATGTGATGCCTGTTACAAGGGACCAACCCTGAGTCTGGGCAAAGCCCATCTCACACCGAACATCTCAGCTTGAGAGACCGGAGGGTTAGCTAAACCCAATGGGCAAGAGGCAGGCAAAGCCTTGCCTCTTTTAGCCCCTTCCCTAGGCTTCTGATTGGCCCAAAAAGAGCCTAAGACGAAACCCGCTTTTGAGAGCGTTTATTCGGTTTCGTTCGGATCCCCGAAGCCCTTCGGGAACACGAACCGAACCCTCCGCTGAGGGACGCTCACCTCCCTTTATGGGAGAAGTGCGCTGAGGGTATTGAACCCAAAGACGCGCACCAATTACCCATATCTGCTGAGCAAGAAGATGCAACAGCCATGGGCCGGGCGCCAAGGCGCCCAGTGCAAGGGCGGACCGGGATGACCCAGCAAAGGAACGCCAACAAAGGACTCAGCAGGCAGAGCCCCGCATGGTTCAACGAAAGTCTCCTCGCCCGGCGGCGCCCCAAGGGCCGCGGGAATAGGAGGCACATGCGAAACCGACTCAGACAAAGAGGAATCAAACACAAAAGGTTGATTAGTCTCAAAGTCAAACCCCTGAATAGGGACAGAAGTCAGGGTTGAAGTAGCCGGTACAAAGGACCAACCCTGATTCTGAGCAAAAGCCCGCATCATGCTGAACATGTCAGCTTGAGAGGAGCTAGCTGGGTTAGCCAGGCCAGACGGGCAAGAGGCCGGCAAAGCCTTGCCACTTTTTGCCTTCTTCTTGGCCTTTTTCTTGGCTGGCTCAACAAGAGTCGTAGCCGAAACCCTTTTCTTAGAACGCTTAATCGGATTCGTTCGGATCTCCGAAGCCGCTTCGGAAACACGAACCGATCCCTCCGCGGAGGGACGTTCACTTCCCATAAAGGGATTGGAGCGCTCATGGCGTAAGCCTAGAGAATCGCCCAAAATAACCAATATTGGCTAAGCAAGAAGATGCAGTAGCCATGGGTTGGGAGCTAAAAGCTCCCAGTGCGGGGGCAGACCGAGATGACTCGGTATGTGCCCGATGACTACTAAAGGCGTGTGAACCCGCTATTGGACCGCTAGAAAGCGGCAATAGGGGAGCACTAGTAGTCACGCACTCAGGTGAAAACACCTGTTGCTCCGAAGAGCGTCCATAATTGTTAGCTTGAGCATTCCCATTAGCTGGCAATGTAGACAGCCCATGAAGTACTCGTTCCCCCATATGGCGTTTGCCGGGGGCTAGGGTTTGAGAACCCAGACCAACATGGACTAAGCCCGTGGGTTGCCCTGCAGTAGTGGGGCGCGTCTCCCCTAACGGATCAGAGCGAGTGAACGCTACCGTACGGGAAACAACCGCCTCCCCCCTCTGGTCTCAGCGACCGGGGGATTGGAATCGTTAGATATCCAAACCACTAGAATCTGACGCCACCCACCCCGAAACCACGGGCTTCGGAGTTGACAATCCCGACTCAGTTAACGCCACCCGTCCCGAAGCCGCAAGCTACGAGACTGGCAAACTCTGCAAGGAAACACCACTAGGCAACTTACCCTTAGCCCTCCTCCCTCCCCCATGAAGGCCGAGTCGTCTTGCTAGACGACTCTTCGGAAGAAGCAGGTCTCCTTGACCTAGCTGCTTCTTCTTCCGAATCCATACCACTGCAATAAAACAGACAATAAAGTATACTTTTCAAAATAAGAAATACTTCAACTGAATGCAGTAAAATAAGAGTAAAATTTATTTGGGAGATACACACAAAAGAATTTTCACAGCCAAAAAACCCCGAACCCAAATGCTCGGTGACAAACGGAAACACCCGCAAACACACAGAAATATCTACGTGGGGCTGACCGTGAAAGCGAAAAATAAATGCCAAGAAAAGGATATCAAAAATCCCTTGCAATCGGCAAGAGTGACTACTAAAACACACAGTACTATAATCTAAGCGAATATAGGTACCTAAAAGTGCTTTAAATGTGCGAAAAAGCGCACCTAAAAGATACTATACGACCTGATTTCAGGAGCGCTGTGACTATACGTCCTATCTCGTCGGGGGCGAGCAAGAAAGAGGAAGATGGCCGTAGCGTGATGACGCGCGTGAGTGGCGAAGGGGACAATAGGATTACGGGGGGTGCGCACAATATTGTGACTCATGTGTGTTAAATTCTCGAAGGGGTCCCGTAGTCAAGACTACAGGCATAATAGGTAGGTATATATGATTTATTGCAGTAAATCGTTAAGATCAGAGGGGGAGATGTGTTTCCCGCACGGTAGCGTTCACTCGCTTAAATCCGTTAGGGGAGACGCGTCCCACTAGTGGTTTGGATATCTCGAATCCAATCCCCCGGTCGTTAAGACCAGAGGGGGAGATGTGTTTCCCGTACGGTAGCGTTCGTTCGTTTAAACCCGTTAGGGGAGATGCGTCCCACTACTGCAGGGCAGCTCACGGGCTCAGCCCATGTTGGTCTGGGTTCTCAAACCCTAGCCCCCGGCCGATGCCAATGGGGGAACGAGTACTTCCCGGGCTGTCTATATTGCCAGCTGATGGGAATGCTCAAACTAACAATTATGGGCGCTCTTCGGAGCAACAGTGCGTGACTACTTAGTAGTCGATGGGCAAATACTGAGTCATCTCGGTTCGCCCTTGCACTGAGTGCGAGACTACTAGTGCTCTCCTATTGCCGCTCTCTAGTGGTTCGACAGCGAGTTCACATGCCTTTAGTAGTCTATGGGCACATACCGAGTCATCTCGGTCTGCCCTCGCACAGGGTGCTTTCAACACCCGGCTCAGACTTTGGGTTCAATACCCATAAGTGCGGTCACCGGAGCGAGTGATTACTTCCGGTTTGACCTGAGGTCACGATTACTAGTGCTCTCCTATTGTTGCCCACGGGCGGAACAATAAAGAGTTCACGTACTATTAGTAGTCAGTGGGCGTATACTGGGATCTTGTCCCAGTCTGCCCTCGCACCTGGTTATTGAATAGCCCCTGGCCGACGCCGTATGGGGGAACGAGTGCTACCCGGGCTGTTGCTTGGCCAGCCGATGGGGTAGACTTGAGCTCATTTTATGGGCGCTCTACGGAGCAACAGGTGTGCTGACCTGTGTGTGTGACTGCTAGTGCTCTCCTATTGCCGCTCTCTAGTGGTTCAATAGCGAGTTCACATGCCTTTAGTAGTCGGTGGGCAAATGCCGGGTCATCCCGGTCCGCCCTTGCACTGGGCGCCTGGCCCATGGCTGTTGCATCTTCTTGCTCAGCCGATATGGGTAATTGGTGCGCGTCTTTGGGTTCAATACCCTCAGCGCACTTCTCCCATAAAGGGAGGTGAGCGTCCCTCAGCGGAGGGTTCGGTTCGTGTTCCCGAAGGGCTTCGGGGATCCGAACGAAACCGAATAAACGCTCTAAAAAGCGGGTTTCGACTTAGGCTCTTTTTGAGCCAATCAGAAGGAAGCCTAGGGAAGGGGCTAAAAGAGGCAAGGCTTTGCCTGCCTCTTGCCCGTCGGGTTTAGCTAACCCACCGGCCTCTCAAGCTGAGATGTTCGGTGTGAGATGGGCTTTGCCCAGACTCAGGGTTGGTCCCTTGTACCAGGCATCACATCCCCTGCTTTTGTCCCTTTTATGGTTTATTCTTCTTTGTCTGTGACGGGATCACATGCGCCTCCTATTCTCGCAGCCTCGGGGCTCCGTCGGGTGAGGAGGCTTATGGCGGTTCATGGGTGAATCCGACTGTTTCGGCCTTTGTTCGTGATCCTTTGTCACGATCATTTCAGGCGGAACCAGATTTAGAAGCGGCCTCTCAAGCTTCGGTTTCCGAATCGCTGGGGCAGGCAGAGCCTCAGTCGCTCTCCCTTTGTGGGGTAGAAGCGATTGCTTTGTTCTAAACTTTCCCTGACTTTCAGTCAGCCCGCGCGCAGGGTTCGACTTCGCTTGGGTTCAGGCAGCGGGATTCCTCCGAGGGTATTTCTCTTGCGGAGGATTTCAAGCTGGATTATGGACGCATTGAAGCGGCGCTTCTTTTAAGCGTCATGTTTGGTTTGCAGTGGTCAGAGTTTTCAACTGCAGCTGCCTCGGTCATGTACCGTCGCAGAGTCTTGGTTCTTACGGCCCTTTGGGTTAAGGAGTCGGACATCGCACTGCTTCTCTCGGATGTTCCGTCTCGGGTCCTTTGCTTTTGGCGATGCGCGATAACAGGTCTCTGTCTTGTTTACATGCTCATCCTAAGTCGATGCGAGCCTCTGTCCGCGTCTTGGTTGGTGGCTGTCTTCGTTCCTTTCTCCCCGCTTGGGAGGCCATCTCCGGGGACGCTTTTGTTCTCTTTGACGGACGAGACGGATTCTTCATAGATCTGTCCGCCCCGCTCCCCGGAGGGGCTATAGGAACTCGGTCACCTCACAGGCCCTAGCTCGTTCTCGTGCCTCATCGGAGATCGAATCTCTGTTGAAAAAGTGGGCTATAAAAAGGGTAAGAGACTGGCTGTCTTTTTCCCTTTCTCCGACTTTTGTTGTTCCCAAGCGCTCGGGAAAACTTCAGTACATTTTCGGATGGAGACTCTCGCCTCCATTCTCCCGTTGATCAAGAGGAAGGACTACGCGGTCTTGATAGTTTTCGAAGATGCGTATTTCCACCTTCCCATTCATCGCGCTTCGCGCGATCTTCTGGGGTTTTCCTTCCTCTCAGAGACTTATCGCTTTCGCACTCTTCCCTTCGGGCTGCGCCCAGTCCCTCGGGTTTTTACTCAGGTTGTAGCCGTGCTGGCAGCCTCTCTGAGGCGACGCGGCCTTCGGCTATTTTTGCTACCTGGACGATTGGCTTCTCCTAGCGGAGTCGCGCGATTGTTTGTTGGACGAGACTCGTTTGCTCGTCAATCTTACTCAAGACTTGGGTTTCCTAATAATTTGGGAAAAGTCAGAGTTAGTTCCTACTTGCAGCCCAGTTTTTTTTTGAATCAGTTGGCTCGGCCCAGTCGAGACAGGTTTCTCACCATTGTCTCGGCAGCTCGCAAGCTCATGCTGGCCAGAAAGTTTCTTGCAATGGCAGCGCGGTCGCTGGGGATTGGTCTCATCTTGGGACTCTTCCCCATATTAATGTCCTGGAGTTTATGGCAGTTCTTTTAACCCTGCTTCATTTCAGAAGTCGACTTTTCAGTCGTTCAGTTCTGATCCTCACGGACAATGTCACTGTGGCGGCTTATGTCAATCTGCAGGGAGGCACTCGTTCTGCTATCCTGAATGCCCTAGCAGCACAGCTGTGGAGGTGGTGTTGTCGCATGGCGATCACACCCGTGGCCTCTTTCATCCCCGGTCAGGAAAACCTCATTGCGGATTTTCTGTCTCGGGGCAGGTGTCTTCCATCGGAATGGATGCTCCATCCAGAGGTCTTTCGCCGCATTTGCAGTTACCTGGATCCACTGGAAGTGGATCTTTTTGCATCGGTTCTAAGCCACCTACTTCCGATATATTGCTCCTGTGCGCGCGATTGGGGAGCTTGGGCTCTCAATGCTTTCTCTCTCAGTTGGGAGAATCTTTGAGGATTTGCCTTTCCTCCCTTCCAGCTGATTCCGCGAGTCTTGCGGAAGATCAGGGAAGATCGGGCTCGGGTGCTTGTGATAGCTCCCTTTTGGCCCAGGAGGAGTTGGTTCCGGAGCTAATCAGCCTTCTGGCGGCTCAACCGTTCCTTCTTCCGTTAAGAGTGGATCTGGTGTTGCAGCCCCTCTCGGGGATTCTTCACCACAATCCAGAGTCCCTTCATTTGACTGCTTGGCCCCTGTCGGGGAATCTGCAAGACAGTCGGGTCTCTGTGATAGAGCCGCGGAATTTTTATTGTCCAGTCGTAGAGTTTCTACTAGGGAAATTTATAATTCCCGTCTTTCGGTCTTTTTCCTTTGGCGTAAAGAGCGAAATCAAACCCCTTATAGGCTCCTATTGGTTCAATTGCGGATTTTCTAATCTCGCTATTTGACAAAGGGAGATCCATCTCTACTATCCGAGGCTACCGTTCGGCGATCGGGGCCATTCATTCGTGTTTCTCGGATGGTTCGGGGATTTCCAATTCCCCGTTGTTAAGTGGTTTGATTCGGTCGTTCTTTCTGAAGCGACCTCCTTGTTCTAGGTTAGTGCCGTCTTGGAGTCTGCCTAAGGTCCTGGAGGCCTTGGCGAAACCTAATTCGAACCGTTAGGTGAAGCTCGCTTCATCATCTTACGGTTAAGACGCTCTTTTTTGGTAGCTATTGCCTCTGGGCAGAGGCGCAGTACTCTTCATGCTCCCTGCCTTACTCCTGGTCATGTTCGCTGGGAGAGAAAAGGCGTTAGATTGATTCCTAAGGCTTCTTTTATTGCCAAGAATCAGACAGCTGCCTCTGGCCCTGTTGAGATTTTTCTTTGTCCGCTTTCTGGGTTTTCGTCAGTGCGCGAGGACAAAGTTTGGTGTCCTGTTAGGGCTCTCAAATGGTATATTGATAAGACTAAGTCTTATCGTAAGGATGATCAGTTGTTCCTGATCACTAGAGAGCCTTTTTCTCCTGCTTCTCTTGATTCCATTTCTAGATGGATTGTCGAGGCTATTAGGGCTGCTGGCACAGGGGCTCTTTTTTCCGACAGTAAGCCTCATGCTCATGACACTAGTAGTGTCAGCACTTCTTGGGCTCTGTTTCAAGGTGTGGCGCTTGATGATATTTTGAAGGCTGCTTATTGGCGTTCGCCCAATTCCTTCATTTATTGCTACCTTAGGGATGTTCCCGCAGGTGAGGCTATGTTTGCGTCAGCCACCTTGAAGGCCGCTGTGTCTTCTTTGTATTCTTCGGTGTAATCCTATTCCCTTCTGCTTGAAACATGCCTCCCGGTCTTTGAGTTGGCGCTGGTCTGGCATAATAGGTAGGTATATATGATTTTATTGCAGTAAATTTGTAAAATCAGCACTGATTTTCTTATTTACTATATAAATCTATATACCTACCTATGACCCTCCCTCCTTCCCCTCACCTTGCAAGCAACATGTTTCTACTTGGGGTTGCTCGCAAAAGAGGAAGATGGCCGTAGCGTGTTGACGCGCGTGAGTGGCGAAGGGGACAATAGGATTACAGGGGGTGCGCACAATATTGTGACTCATTTGTGTTAAATTCTCGAAGGGGTCCCGTAGTCAAGACTACTGGCATAATAGATAGGTATATAGATTTATATAGTAAATAAGAAAATCCGTGCTGATTTAAACTATGTTTCTTTTATCATCAACTCCCCATGTTCAACAGCAGGATAGAGATAAACTGCTTCTTAGCGCCGCTCTATAGTTAATAGAGCTTTAATTTTTTTTTAAATTAACGCCCGAACAATCGCTCTCTCCTTCTAAATCTTTCACCTGTATCATAATTTCGACTGTTCTTCTTAATTCTATTTTGAAAGCTAACTCTTTCTTGTCTGTTCGGCTTTTTAACGAATAAGAGATTTGGCCGCTAATTATCATCATGTTGACTGGCGGTATGAACATGACGAAGACAAACTGCATCTTAGCTTGAAAGTTCGTTTCTCCCCGCTCTATAGTTAACTCAAGCTTAAAACAAATCAGATACTTGTTTCACTATCGCAAGGGCCTTTTCATTCTAGTTTTACAAAATAATTTTCTTTTATTTTCGTCTGTTAAAAAGAGTTATAGAATTGGCCGCTTTTTATCGTCATGTTCAAAAGCGGGATAGAGATAAACTGCTTCTTAGCGCCGCTCTAGTTAACTAGAGCTTAAAAAATAAATAATGACAACTGCTTTTTGTAAAAATTGACACCCAGACAATTCTCTCTCTCCTTCTAAATCTTTCACCTGTATCATAATTTCGACTGTTCTTCTTAATTCTATTTTGAAAGCTAACTCTTTCTTGTCTGTTCGGCTTTTTAAACGAATAAGAGATTTGGCCGCTAATTATCATCATGTTGACTGGCGGTATGAACATGACGAAGACAAACTGCATCTTAGCTTAAAAGTCATCGTTTCTCCCCGCCCAATAGTTAACTCAAGCTTAAAACAAATCAGATACTTGTTTCATTATCGCAACCGAGGGCCTTTTCATTCTAGTTTTAAAACATAATTTTCTTTTATTTTCGTCTGTTAAAAAGAGTTATAGAATTGGCCGCTTTTTATCGTCATGTTCAAAAGCGGGATAGAGATAAACTGCTTCTTAGCGCCGCTCTAGTTAACTAGAGCTTAAAAAATAATTATGACAACTGCTTTTTGTAAAAATTGACACCCAGACAATTCTCTCTCTCCTTCTAAATCTTTCACCTGTATCATAATTCCGACTGTTCTTCTTAATTCTATTTTGAAACTCTTTGTCTGTTCGGCTTTAACGAATAAGAGAATAAGCAGAGGGGGGGGGGGGGGGGCGCAAGGGGCGTGCGCCCCCCTGTTTTGTGTGACAAAGTATGCCCCAGACTCCCCAGATGGCCGTTTGGCTTCGTCAAACGGAGGGTTCCTCAGTGTGTGCCCCCCTTTCTGAAAATCCTGTATCCGCCCCTGGCTAACTGGCAGTATGAACATGATGAAGATAACGCGCGTCTTAGCTTGAAAGTCATCGATTCTCTCCGCTCTATAGTTTACTAAAAAAAAAAATGTATACAATCTACTGGTGTCTAATAGCTAATTTCTTTTCTTCTTCGCCATGTTATAAAGAGGTAGAGAATTCGCCCCTTTCAAAGAACAAGGATTAAGTCACCTCCAGCAAGAGACGATTATTGATTTTCTCTCTCTCTCTCTCTCTCTCTTTGTCCTAAATCGCGCGCTTGTTTCATAATCTCTACACAGGTACATGTACTGTTCTTTCTGGTTAAAAGGTTTATTTTCTTTTCGGCTTTTCAAAGGGTTACAGAATTTACCCCTTATTATCGTGTATCAATAGTTTCGTTGTTCGTAAGTCATCTTTCCAGTTCTTCTTCTGTTTTGAAAGCCAACTCTTTTCTATTCCCTCTCTACTTTCAATAGATTAAACAGCGATGGCTTAAACCAGCTTCGTAATGAAGAGATCTTTCATTGACGATTAACAATTCTCTGCGCTAGTCGAGTCTTGCTTTACGAAATCTACCACCTTCTCAATTTCAACTTTTTCTTTTTGCTTTTAATAGAGCTAAATAACTTGTCTATTATTTTCACACGCACACGTACATGTACTTGTTGCAAATTCTTTTACAGAGATCACGTGACTGCGAACGTCCAATGAACAAAGCCACGCGTCGCTAGGGGCGGGGCCTAGCGGATGGCTTTCTTTTCGCTCTGGGACGAGCCAGCTGTCCGAAAAAATAGAAGAGTTGACCGAAAAAAACACTCGTAGAAAAACTGCTTTTTCTACCCTTTCCCGTTATATTTAGGACTCAATTTTTTTACAGAGCATTCATGAAACATTGAAGATTCAAATCAGCTAAGAAAAAAAAAATGACGAAATTTGAAGTTTTTTTAAATTTGCCCAATTTTCTCGAGTTCTAGCCCAGCGACTTCTGTCTCATTTTGTCGTGACGGGTCACATATGATTGTAAAGAATCTGATAAATTGAAGGAACGTGATTGTAGACGTTGTTAAAGGAAGAAATGGGGTGGTTGGTTTGGGGGGGGGGGGGGAGCGGACGGGAAATTTTTGTTTTTTTATCTTTTCTTTTACACGGGGATGTGCTGTTTTAAGCAGCTGGGAGGGTGTGTGGTTGAGTGGGTGTATTTAGATAAGTGTTTTTTGCATTATGTTCTTTATTCCGAATTCTTTTTCCTTAGGTTGACAGGCTGGGAGATTTGCTTCTTCATCGGGGGTTGTTTCCTACGGGGGTTGTTTCCTACGGGGATTGATATTGTTACCCTTTTCACGTTATGAGGGATGAAGTATCAACTGTATTTTCATGTCAGTTTCTCACACTTAATGTTAAGGGAATACGAAACAAAACCAAACGAGAAAGAATTTTTAATTGGTGTAAGACTAAATTAGCTAATATAGTGTTTTTACAAGAAACATATAGTGTTTTTACAAGAAACATATAGTGTTTTTACAAGAAACATATAGTTCGCCAGACATAGAAGGGAAATGGCAATTAGAGTGGGGTGGAAAATGTATTTTCAGTCATGGTACGTGCCACGGAAGAGGTGTTCTTGTGTTAATGGACAGTAAGTTAGACATTGAAATTTATAATACTTGGGTAGACAGAAATGGTAGATATATGTCTTAATTAAATGTAGAATACAAGGACAGAAAGTGTTCATTGGAAATGTTTATTTCCCCACTGGAAATGATGAAAAATCTCAAATACAATTCTTAAATGATCTAAGTCAAATTTTATATAGAAATAATGAAGAAGGGAGTCCGGTAGTACTTGGTGGTGATTTCAATGTCATAAGAGACACGAACTTGGATTACTTTGGACAAGTGTCAAAGAAGAATTTCATAGCAAATTTTGGATTAATTGATATATGGAGATGTAAAAATAAAGACAAAAGACAATACACGTATAAACAGCAAAACCCATTTATGCAAAGTCGCTTAGATTATTGGATTATATCAAAAAACTTTGAACAATTCGCAACCAGGTGTGATATCTTACCTTCTATAGCCCCTGATCACTCAGCGGTTTATCTGATTTTCCATAAAAGCTTAGCAAAACAAAAAAAAGGTCTTATTGGAAGTTTAATAATAGTTTGTTAACTGATAATGAATACGTTAAGAAGATGAGAGAAGAAATTAATAATTTAAAAGAAAAATTGTCAGCAGAAATTAAAGATAACAGAGTATTATGGGATTATATGAAAATGGAAATAAAGTTTACAATCAAAATATCAAGGAAGAAAGCAGAGGAGAGAAAAATTAACATCCGAAAATTGGAAGAAATTAAAAATTTAGATTTATTTGTCGATTGATAAAAGACATTACAAACATATTATAGAAAATCTACGAGTTAAGAAGCAACAGTTGGGCTCACTTTACGACTACTTTAATGAAGGTTTGAAAGTACGATCAAGATCTTCTTGGTCTGAATGTGGAGAAAACAGTACATCATTTTTTTAAAGTTGTGTTATAAATGGATGTACATCAACAGGTTATTTTAAAGTAGAAAGAGTAAGGCAGGGAGATCCCCCCTCTCCTTATTTATTTGTTTTGTGTATTGAAATTTTAGCTCATATGATAAGAAATAGTCATCAGGTTAAAGGAATTACTTTTGGAAATACAGAAATAAAACAAGTTCTGTATGCAGATGATATAACGCTTTTTATTAGAGATTTTCATTCATTTAAGGAAATTGAGCATATTTTTGAAGGATTTTTTAAAATCTCGGGATTGAAGTTGAACAATGACAAGACATTTATTCCCTTATAATTGGGGGAGATTTCAATATAACTATGAATTATAATTTAGATTATATGGGGGCGAGTAATATTTCAAATAGCAAATATAGAGACTTGTTGGGAGAGTTTCTTGATAAGTTTGATTTAATCGATGTTTGGCGTAAGCATCATCCTAATAAAAGAAAATTTACCTTTAGACAGAAGCAGCCATTGGTGCAGAGCAGATTAGATTATATTTTTATATCATCAAAATTAGAAAAAGCCGTAAGGAAATCCGAAATTCTGCCCTCTATCACTCCTGATCACGCTGGTGTTAGAGTAGAAGTTACAAATTTGGTCGATAATTTCATTTTTGGTAAATCATATTGGAAGTTCCATAGTAGTCTATGTTATGACAAGGATTTTGTCGATGGGGTAAAAAATAAGATTATTGAAATAGAGGAAACGTGGCTGGGTCAAATAAATAGTAAAATCAAATTTTGGGATTTTATGAAAATGAAACTACGGGAATATATTATGAAGTTTTCCCGTGAAAAAGCAAAACTTAGGAAAGCAAAAGTTGAAACATTGGAAAAAGAAATTAAAGACTTAGAATTACGATTGACGTTTAATTTCCAAAATAATTTTCAGGAAGAACTAGACTTGAAAAAAAATGAACTGGAAAAGCTTTTTGACTACTCTCGTCAAGGCTTAAAGGTACGATCGAGGGCAGAATGGTCTGAAGAAGGAGAAAGAAATTCTCAATTTTTTGAACAATTATTAAAGAGTCGAATAAAAGAAAAAGTGTGATCAAGGAAATATATAATAGCAATAATGAGGTGATACGTGATAGGAAAGAGATTTTAAAGATCATTGGGGAGTTTTATAAGAATTTATATGAATGTCAAGATAAGGACATAACAGAAGATATGTATAATATGTGTTTAAGCGAACTGCCCAAACTAAGCGAAGAAAATAAAGCATTTTGTGAAGGCCATATAACATTCGAAGAATGCTATCAAGCTGTTAAGGAAATGAAATGGAATAAGTCACCAGGCAATGATGGCTTTACATCTGAATTCTATTATACATTTTGGCCAATCTTAGGGAAGTATATAGTGGAAGCATTTAATGAGAGTTTCGAAACTGAGGTGTTATCCAATTCACAGAGACAGGGAGTCATTACACTTATTGAGAAAGAGGGAAAAGATCCTTTGTATATGAAAAACTGTAGGCCAATAACTCTTCTAAATCTTGACTATAAGATTCTGTCAAAAGTGTTGGCTAAAAGGGTAAAAGGGGTTTTAGGAGATATCATTCATTACGATCAGGTGGGCTATGTTAAAGAGAGAAATATTTTTTCAGTCATTGTATCAACCTGTAGGTTTTCTTATCGCTGTAGATTTTGAAAAAGCATTTGACTGTATTTCACATAGACTACTGTTCAAAGCATTGGAATCTTTTGGGTTCGGTAATGTATTGTGCTCTTGGGTTAAAATTCTTTATAATGATGTTAGTAGCTGCGTGATGAACGGGGGACACTCAACTGGATACTTTAAAGTTAAAAGAGGGGTAAGACAAGGGGACTCTTTGTCCCCCTATTTATTTATAATAGCTATTGAGCTGCTTGCTCATTATATCCGAAAGGACCCTTGTATTATTGAAGGAATTCGGTTTGATACGCCGATGATATAACATTGTTTCTTAAAGATATGAAGTCAATTGATAGAGTGAAGAAAGTCTTCGAAGACTTTGAGAAATTAAGTGGATTAAAAATAAATATGGATAAGACAAATTTTATCTGGTTGGGGGAAGCGATTGATATGCCCGGTTTACCTTTTTTGGGACATAGAGTACAAGACATAAAAATCCTAGGAGTTTATTTTTCACGTAATTCGAAAATAAAAGATGATTTAAACTACAAAGAGATATTAAGTAAAATAAAAAGATTAATAGGTTGGTGGAGCCAACGAGATCTTACGACGTACGGCAAAATCAAATTATTGAAAATGTATGTATATTCAAAATTAAATTACGTTTCTTCTCTGATATCTGTTCCACATATAGTATCCTTGAAGAAATTGAAAAAATTTCCTTTAGTTTCATTTGGGGTGGGAAAGATAGAATAAAAAGGAAAATATTATATCAAGATTATTCTGCAGGGGGGCTTCGGGTAACTGACTACAAAACTTTTATTAAGACTCAAAGAATAATGTGGATCAAACGGCTGTTGTATACGGTGAAAAATATTTAGGGTGGAAACTAACATTTGATTACTTTTTTAGATCGATTGGAGGTCGAAGTATATTTCTTTGTAATTATGATATGAAGAACATGAATTTAAATGGTATACCCATGTTTTATTTAGATATGTTAAAAGCATGGCAAGATATAGATGAATGTAGACACTTCGAAAAGAACAAGGTCAATCTGATAATTTTTAACAATAGAAGTATTTGTTTTCGAAATAAAATGATCTTTGATGCTGATCTTTTTTATAAAGGAATATTTAAAGCATCAGATCGTTGGAGGTAATTTTAAACCAATCTCTTATTTTTATAACTTAGGTTTTACCACCGACAGCCTGATCAGGATTCAAAAAATATTTTCAGTCATTGAACAGGAATGGATACAGAGTGATTTTATACATGTGGATACTGAACATTTTCAAAAAGATATGAAGATTAGTAAACGAAGAAGCTTGATGGGAGGAATTTAATTTGTAAACAAATTTTTAGGCATTTTACTCCCAGTATTAAAGATCGTATGCTCGATCTGTAATGAAAAACACAAGTCAGAAAAAAATTGGAACCAGCGGGATTCGAACCCGTCATCTACTGAATCCCGCTGGTTCCAATTTTTTTCTGACTTGTGTTTTTCATTACAGATCGAGCATACGATCTTTAATACTGGGAGTAAAATGCCTAAAAATTTGTTTACAGATATGAAGATCTTTGGTCATATACAAAATTTTAGCGATTTAAAGTCTGTACGGTTATATAATCATTTTATTGAACAATTTCAAAGAGAGTATACATTAAAGATTACGGATGGAAATGTTCAACATGATTTTGGAACTGGGATGTTAAAAGAAATATTTACAAGACTGAAAAATGCATTTGTTATTAATAAACAAAGGGAGTTTCAATACAAATTATTGCATGGGGCTATATATACGAAACAGAGACTCTTTCAATTTGGTTTCGAGTTGGATAATCTATGTTCCTTTTGTAAAAATCAAGTTGAAACATACCAACATTTGTTTTTAGAATGTCCTAAAGTTAAACAATTAGATGTAGCTTTTTACTAATGTCCTGCCATAATTAGTAAAAAGCTACATCTAAGAGAAATTAATATAAATGATTGGAAATCCATTTTTATGGGACTATCGGGTAAAACGGTACGAATATATTTAATAAATTGTGTAATTTTTCTTGTAAAATACATAATTTTTTCTTCAAGAAAACAAGGCGAGCTGCCATCTCTACGGAAAACAGTTACTTGGATAAAAGATCACAGAGACGAAGAATATAAGATAGCCAACAAAAAGGGGAAATTGGGGGCGCACTTTGATTTTGTTTTCGTTTGTTTTTGTGTTGTTGGTTTTTTTTTGTTTGTTATGTTTTGTTTTGTTTGTTTGCTTTTGTTATGTACTCATTACGGACAGGCAAACCGGAACTGGATGCATGCATGGGTGTTCGTATGTTGGGGGAGGGAGAAGGGGGGGGGGGGGAGGGAGAAGGGGGGGGGGGGTGCGAGAAGTGGGAGTGAGAATGAGTGTGTGTGATTGGTAGGAGAATGGTGAGGGGGAAGGGGTGGATGAGTGTGTAAGGGTGAGTTCGGGTGGGCCATGTATATCTTCCTCTAAGATTTTTTAAATCTTTTTTTAATAAAGAATCGTTTCAAGAAATCATGTATAATTGATATTTTTTTTTTCTAAATGCATGTTCAATGATCGATATATTGTATTTGTTTTCTTTCTAAAAAAAAAGAGCCTTTGTTCTGTTATTCCGATTTTAAGAAGACCTTATATTGTTTAAAAGTATAATTGGTCTATGTAAACTCTGTTCTTTAGTTCCTTTTTGTCTGAATATTATATACACTGTATTATGATTTAATGTGATATTAATGTATCTTTCAAGACGAAGGAATAATATATTACTTGAAAGAAAAAGCTCTTTATTACTATAAAGTATTATATGAAAGAAAAATAGTTATATATCTATGTCCAACGATTGATGCATTGTATTTTCTTTTCATCGAAAAATAATTATGGATAATTTCAGAGAATTTTATAATTTTTACTGGTATTAATATTTTTCATTAAGCTTCCTTGTATATGCAAATTATTTTATCTGTGACTTATCTTGATTGTTTCTTGAAATGTAATATTGTTCTTGAGAGGAAGCAATAAAATATTATTCAAAAAAAAAGAAAAAAGATCGATGATACAGACAGGGGGGGGGGGGGATCAGTTTCCCGCCATAATTCTCCGACAAGCACAACAAAAAACAAAAAAAGGTTTTCGTTCTAAAAGGGGGGGGGGGGGCACAATCGACAAAAGGGCGGATCCTTTATGGTCAAAATGCATACTTTTCTTCCAAAGGGGGGGGGGGGGGGGGCACGGGCAAACTTTGGAGAGACTGTTCTCCTTACTTAGTAATCAAATACGAGTACTTTCAAGATATTTTGAACAGACTGGCAATTGCACGCATTTGCAATTTTTTTTTCTTTTCTACACTTTTTTTTTTTTACAAACTCCGATTTATATAATTTCTGGAAAATATTATCTAATTCCTTATATGTAACACCCTAAACTATATAATGACTTGTTTATCAAGGTATCATGTATCCCCCATCTTCCGGCTGCTATCGACTCAATCATTCTTGCTTATGATAGCTGGTCCATGCATTTATCTCGATTTCTTGACCTACCTCCATAATTTCAATATTATCTAAGTATATACGTGGATATTTTTTCATAATTCAGTTGGCACACTTTATTTGTGTCACTTGTGATTTGTATCATTATTGTAATGTTTGTATTTGATTTCTAAATGCAGAAACATCTGCTAAAAAATAAAATAAAAATATGAATAATATTATCATCTGTTTGGTTGGTTTCCGAAACTCCTTTAATCTTGTTAATATAATGTACATTGGTGCTTTCTTCATACCAGATGCCCGTCAACACTCACTCACTCACTCAACTCTCACACACAACGCATACACACTCGCACATACACACCCTTTCTCTAGAGCTTTCTTCCATTTCTCTATCCATCTGTCTCTTTTTATCTATCTTTCTCTCCATTTTTATTACTCCCCCACGGCCGTTCGTTCTCTCTCTCTCTCCCTCTCTCTCATCCCACATCTCTCTTTATACGTTGCATGTGTAAACTTATTTATCCATTTACTCTTTTACACGCTTGGGCTCAGTCGCAGTTTATTGACGGTTACCACCATCTACTGTCCTTTAATTTAGTTTGCGCTCTTATATCCCAGTCACACCGATGAGACCGACACCAGGGCCCCGTTTCATAAAACTTGTTCTTCTTCTAGTAATCGTCCAAGGGCTATGCAGCCTATCACGACGATCTATACGAAGACAGAATACCTGATGTGTATACAGGCACACTAAACACCGGGTTTACACCCTACTCTTTGCGAGAAGTGTAGCGTATTAACGTGCGTAGGGTGTGACTCTCTCCTACACACGGGGCCTCCAGTTATCTTTCTGTCCGAGGAACGGAGTGTTTTCCCCTGAACCCGAGCCTGCATCGAGAACAGAGGAGGGGCACGCTTACACACAAAGCAGCAACAATCATTTTTGTCAGGTCAGGCGCGGGACTCGAACACACGCACGCTAAATGACAAAAGTCATATGCAAAGCCTGACGACTAACCGATTGCACCACACCGCCACATAACAAGTTACAATGACTGTTATAAGCTACTGAAATCCTTGAATCTGATTGGCTGAGAGCGAATTTGTCATAGAAATGGGGCAGTTGTTATTGATAACAAGTTTTATGAAACGGGGGCCCTGAACGACAATAAACCGAACAAAACTCACTGTACCCTGAATGGCTAGTATTTTGTCGATTATCGGTCGGTTTGGGGATGGTCTAGCAGTGTATCTGGGGTATAAGTCATAGACATTACTGTTCCTTTCACTGAAATTTTGGATGCCAAATTAAATGCATTCACAATTACTACATAAATAAAAATCTAAAGATTTCATGATTCACATCATTGTTGGAAACATCATATAGATAGCATTTGTAAAACCATTTCACGAAATATTGGCATTATTAACAAATTAAAATATCACTTCCCGACGTCTTCTCTATTAATGCTTTACACCTCTTTGATTTTACCTTACCGGAATTATGGGATACTTGCCTGGGGCAACTCCCACCAAACCCTTTTAAACAGATTGTTGTTATTACAAAAAAAGTCTCTTCGTATAATTAACAACTTTGCTATACGTTCTCACACAGACCCTTTATTCTTTGAGAATAAATTGTTCAAAGTTGTTGACCTTTACTTTTTTCACTTAGGGCAATTTATGTACAAATTTGAGAATAATACACTTCCTGGTGTATTTGATACTATGTTTCCTCTCAATCGATCAATTCATAATTACCCAACAAGAAAATCTAACGAATTCCACTTTAGAACACTTTTCGCAAAGAATACTTTTTTGTATGACGGTCCTAGATTTTGGAACTCTCTTAGCAATGAAATTAAAAATAGTCCGTCTTTAGATACTTTTAGAAGAAAATTAAAAACATTTCTACTTAAAAATGATAGAGGTCTTCACAGTTAATCTCGCTCACTCAACCGGCTTTACGATCTGTGTTACCTTTTCTTTTCGGCAGTGTTTCGTCCTGTTTTCTAGCTTTGTCGATTTTTCATATTTTTTATTGACTTCGTGGCAGTTCCTTCCTTTCAGCATCTTTTTTGTCTCCTTTTGTCCATGTTCTGTTCTTTGTCCCTGTCCTGTCTCTGTCTTGCGTTTGCGTTTTTTCCTTGTTATTGTTCCTTATCTCTTTTGTTAATCTTCGTAGGCAAATTACAACTTTTTCCTTTTTTCCCGGGGGGGGGGGGGGTCGGGTGGGGAGGGGATTCGCAATATACAAGCCTTGCTTTTTAACGAATCCCCCTATTTCCACAGGTAGTTTCCAGTCACTATTTTTTAAAGAGTACCTTTGCTAATTACTATTGAAAATCTATTTTTGTTCACTTTATTTTTATATACATATACATGTATTATATATAATACTGAATGTAAACCATGTCATGACTTCTATTGTCTGTTGGAAATGAATAAACAACAATTTGAATTTGAATTTGAATAACAGAACGATTTTATTACAATTCTCTTATTTACAAACGGTCCAGAATATTACCAAAAGGTTATATTCTGCGTTATTCCTATATTGGTATATAACCCCGAAAGGGTATGCAAGTATTCGGTAAAAAAAGGAGGTTATTGATAATTTTATTTCACCAGACAAATATGATTTCCACAAGATAGAATTATTTACAGTCTTTCTTTCATGTTGGTGATGACGACGATAAATTCAACCTAAGCTTTGTTGAAGTAGAATTTGGCGACGGTACCTCCGACATCGATGGTTGAGACGAGTTGATTACCGACGATCTGGCGGCAAAGCTTGGCTCCCTTTTCATCGGTAAGAACCAGGCAATCGCCGTCCCATGCAGCAGACACCTGTACAAACAAACAAACATGTACACATCACTATACAAACTATTCCTTGTTGACTCAATTTACATTATAAAAGTGGTTCGATAATGTAGTAAGGACATGAACAGTAACGATATAAAACTGGTAACTCCGGACCCAAACTAAGATGATTTCAATAAAATATCAGAGAAGAAGAGAATCAGTCCAATGATAAGAAAATTATGATATTTTAAAGATCATATATGAACGAATTTATAAAGTTTCCCCCCACTTTTCATCATTATTGAATGGTATGTTCGAACTTAAAATTTTTCTCTCCTTTAAAAAATGATTTCCTCATGCCACTTTTTATGGTTACATGTTTTTGCATATAATACTCTTTATTCCCTCCTTTTCATTTTCTCCTTTTCTGAACCTTTGGCTTGTTTGTGGATAATGTGACATATGAGTTATGTTTTGTCGAAGTAAATTAATATGAAAAACATTTGTACACCACCATTGAGCATTCAATTACAATTGATATCACGACAAACACACCAAAACAAACTATTCGGCTGAATCGGCTTCCAGCACGAGTCAATTTACATTTATATAGGTGAGTGTGTGGTACATCACAACCGACCTTTACTAATTAGTAATATTGTCAAAAGTAAGAAAAAGAACTCCCTGACCACTCGTATGAAGAGATTGCAGTAATGCGTTATTCCAAATACCTTATAACTTCGTCATTCAGTTATCAACCCTAGACCAAGAAGCTACAAACCGTTGAAATTTATAAATGCGAATCAATTTCCATAGGTTGGATCAATAGAGAGTACAAACCTTGACTGTCATGGTGCCCGTGAGAAGTTCAGTCTCGAAGGTACTACCGATAGTGAAAGATGTCTCACGGGTGCCACGCTGAGCTACGGACTTCACGGTGAAGTTATCACCATTCTGGGTGATAGTCATAGAAAGGCCGCTGATGGTACCAGGTGGACGCTTGTCAGCAGGAACTTGGAGCTTGTCAAAGTCAGCTTCCAAGGAATCATGGTTAGCGAGAGCCCAGGTTCCACAGAGGTTAGGCATGATGATTGGTTATAGGTTACCTGCACAATTGATTTTTAAAAAATGGTTCATGAATCAAATAGATGAGGACAAGGTCGAATAATAACTTTAAAGAAAGACATAGTGAAGCCTTCTATTATGCACTCATGAGATTAAAACACAAGAATGAACAGAAAAAAGAAATCAAACAATATAAGTGAGAACTAAAGGAGTTTGCCTGCAAAAAAAAAGAAGAAAACTGTCCAGTCATCATGATAAATAAGTGACGAGACGCCAAGATTCACAATCACAAAAAACGTTTTCTTGTTGTCCAGAACTACACCTGACTTGTGATTATTGTAGTGGATTTATTTTTCAGTTTCAAACAAAAATATTGAAAATATAAAATTCATAACAAACAAAGAGAACGGTATCTATTAATATAATACACTAAGGATTTGGGGCTCCTTTTTTGGTTCAAATAGGCTCCTCCCCTGGCCCTTTCGGTCCCCACCTTTTGGTACCCACGGGTGGGGAAGGGTTCTTAGAGTGGTGGGAGGCACTTCTTAAGGGCTGACGTCCCGTCCATATTTCATAAATTCATTTTTGAAACATTGAATTTCCGCAGGGAGTAGGCCTAATCATTCTGCCAACCCATGAAGCGGGTTATAGCTTCATGCCCAGCCAACCCATACCCTTTACCTGTGAAGGGGAGGTATGCCAAATTAGAACAGCGTGTATACTCCAAACATAGACTCCAAGTCCATAGTCGCATGTATGGCTTCAATGTACACGGCGCTAATACACGTGCGTGTAATTCGTTCGCACAGCGCACTGTGTTCTACATATAGCCTACTGCGTGTACTACGTTTCACGCATATAGAGGTACATCATTATTTTGTGGCTTCACATACACAGTTTTGTGTGTATATGAGTTCACTGTAGTCGCTGGGGCCGGGGGGGGGGGGGGGGGGGGGCATGTCTCGCTGAAGCACATAACCCGGGTGACGCGTTTATGGTATCCAAAAAAGCAAAAATCAAGAAAAAGGATATCAAATTCAGAGATGATAAAGAGATCCGCGGAAGGGGTATGCTTTGGAGTGTAGGGTTAGGGTTAGGGTTAGGGTTAGGGTAGTGTTTAGGGTTTACCACCGACAGACCCCGCGACAGACATGAATGGGGAATGGCCTTTATACCTTTGGAAAGATGTTATGGTATATCGCCTCAATTCATTCCCTTAGATATGACAGACTAAACTGATATGTAGACATCATTCGGGGGAGGGGATGTGTAGGAGATCACGTCACTTAGGAATATCGGTTGCAACGGTGTAAAGAAGGAGCCCCAAAAAACAACAACAACAAACAAAAACTAACAAAAACTAACAAAAAACCAACAACAGAAACAAAAAATTCCTACGAAATTATTTCCACTATGATATGAATACGTATAATGATATTAATCCCTTCTCCCCTCGCGCTGGGGGTGATGGGATGACATTGGAATGGGAAGGGGGAGTAGGATCTAGGGAAAATTCAATCCGTCGGTCCTCCCAAGACCCATATAAGGGGGCCATAATACCCCTGAAAATAAAATGACAAATTCATTTTTTTCTCTCATTTTTGCATCCTTTACAGGGGACGTACCGCTAATTATGGATGTTATGTTTTCATGGCCTTGATTTCTCCGAGTATTAAACCACAGAAACATGGCAAGATCAAATCGCTCCCTCTAGGTCTATGCATGGATATTGTACTGGAACATTATTATATCCATATCATAATTAATCTTCATCAAGATGAAAATGTATTTTTTTTAAAACTCATGCAAGCTTTGGATAAATAAGACATACTCACATGTTCACGGGCGGATCCAGAATTTAGTATAAGGCGGGGCACACAGGTTTGTCAACTTTTGGAAAAGGCAGACCTGTATTTTTTTGGTCTTGCCAGGTTCTTGGAAAGTCGCTCAGTGGTGGGGGAGGGGAGGGGGGGAGGGAAGGTGGCGACAATTTTTCTTTACGTCAGACCTCCAAAATTCGCTCAGGAGTGGTGGTTATGGGGGTCCTTGCATAATTCTTTGACAAGCAAAAAAGGTTTTCATTCTAAAGGGGGGGGGGGCACAATCGACAAAAGGGCGGATCGCACATGGTCAAAATGCATACTTTCCTTCCAAAAAGGGGGGTTGGGAGGGCACGGACCGGAAGTACCCCCACCCTGATCCGCCAATGCACATGTTGTAAATACTTTTTGGTAAAAAATAACTTTATCCGACTTTTTTATTTATTCACTTGATTATTAACGGTACGGTGATTAATCATAAACACAGCTAGCGCCCGTGGATGTCCACGGGCTGCTTCTGCTAGTAGGTATATATTACTTGTATTATCTGATATGAAAATCAATTGCATCAAATACACAAGTGGAAGATATACATCACTGGAATCGTAAGGTAAAATAGAATAGAGTTAATAAGTGTAAAATCAGGTAAAAAAATGTTCATCAGTTTAAATGTATAAACGAAGTTTCTACGGAAAGAAAGCTAAAAAAACAGAAACACAAAGCAGGAAAATGTCTCTCTCACATTTTTCCTCCACAAACTGAGCACGTCGCAAGTGGGTCCAAGTTTGATTTTAGAACAGAGCCAATATTCTTACCTGACGAAGAGAATGAGATGTGTTGGCACCAGGACCGTTTGTAGGAAGTGTGGGGAAGAGGATTTTGAGACGCACCTATTTATCTAGTTTCGACTAGTCCAGGGGCTTAGTAAACAGGGAAGCTGGCCCTTGAAGCTATCTTGAATCATGATGATAACCACCAAACATGAATATATAGTTAATATTATATTAACCTTTGCTCCTATATACATACTGTTTTTCCTATGTTAAATTCAATATTGACAGTGGTATAAATAGGCAGACTCTGATTACATAAGCCTAGCTGATATACACGAATGAAGATCACAGCAACCATGAAGGACTAACTGAAATCAAATGCGGTGGTGGAACCAGGGGAGGGGTGGGTCTCTAATAATTGATATTCTTTTAGTTGGCGTAAGCCCTGTCTTAACAGACACTTTTTAAAACGCCTCGACCGGGTGATACCGGGTGATACCGGGTTAGATTTCTTTACCCCTTCCTGTTAAGCCGCTCCTACTGAGGTGTTGACCGGAATCTACCCGGTATAATTTTGCCAAAATTTGACTAGGTCCAACGAGGGTAAAATCACGACTCTGCCCCTGCTAATTCCGGACAGCCGTTCTGTTAAGCCGCTCTCGGGGTAGTTTCTGACCGGACAGCTCGGCATTACGCGCAGACTCATCGCAGGCGGCGTCTTTTATTTTTGTAACCAAGCCTAGGCAGATTTCGCATTTTTTCATGAATATTCATGACGCAGGGTCGGGAAACGGTTCCGATTGGTCTTCATGAAAGCACGGTCGGTGGGGGAAAAAAAGTCCCTGGCCTGCACGTACGTACGCATATTACGTGCAGCGCTATATTTCGATCGTGTGTGTTCAACGTGTAGGCGCCTAGCCTACGTTCATGTATGTATTGTTTAATTCTCAACATATTCACCCCACCTATGCAATGTGACACGTAAAAAATTGGATTGAGCAGTCAATTTCAAAATCAAGTTTTGCATTAATTTATTGCATGTGCGTAGATCTAATTTAGTAATTAGCTCTTTTGAGGACACCCTCCTTTTCCGACCAAAATTGACACTGCCACTGGCATTACTCTGAAAATAGGTCTAGGCCTAGGCTATGCGTATATTGACAATTGCCCATCGTAATGTTCTCCACAAATGAACTTTACAACAATATGCAGAATCAAGACACAGACTCTAGGCTAGGTCTAACAACGTTAGAGTCTTACTGTTCACGTTAGAAATTAAATTTCCTTGCATGAACACTGTAATTAGCACTTGCACCCTGCTCCTGTAACGCACATTGCCCTGAGTTAGAAGAACTGCAAGAGTCTTCAGGACTGAAAGAAGCAGACTACTACTAACGTTCCAATAGTAGTACTAACGTTAGTACCAAGAAAAATTATTTTGGTGACCTTTTAGCTGATGAAAACAAAGTGCGTAACTAGTTATTGTAGGTAGATCTAAAATCATCTAGATGTAGATCTACCCCCATCATCAATCATTTACTAGTACTGATTAGATCTAGGTCTAACTCATCATGCTCATTGACCTTAAAATAACATTCACTTAATCTAAACTTAACTGAAATTGAAAATTGTAACAAAATTGGTCTAGTTAGAGTAGATCTAGAGTAGTTAGAGTCTTGGCTAGACATACCTGCAAATTTGATGATATCACACCATCACATTCCGATTCCATTTTGAAGTTGGGTCTACCACACGTCTATTATTAGGCCAGCATTTTGAGGGATACGTGGAGGCAATTCTAACTCTTATATTAAGATCTAACTTAGATCGATAATAGATTCAGTGCAAAAACGTAGGCTAGGCGCCTACACGTTGAACACATACGATCATAATATGCGTACGTGCGTGCAGGCCAGGGACTTTTTTCCCCCACCGGCGACCGTGCTTTCATGAAGACCAATCGGAACCGTTTCCCGACCCTGCGTCATGAATATTCATGAAAAAATGCGAAATCTGCCTAGGCTTGGTTACAAAAAAAAAAGACGCTCGCGGGCGCGCGAACACGTGTGAGAAACTGGGTTTGTTTACTAATTACGTTGCCGGTTTAAAAGTAGATGTATTAAAATTATCAGGAGATATAAATTGTCTCCATGAACTTAGTAGAAATATCTTTTATTAGCTCACCTTTTATTAGGTGGTCTGTCATTTATGACAGACCTCCTTTTAATTTTGTCAGAATTTTCTTTTTATTTATTTCTTCTCTTTATTACAAATTCTTGTGGCCACCTAATCTCAAAATAGGTCAGGTCAATATCATCGAGTTTCATGTCATGTATGAGGTCAATCATGGACATGGTCCATTAAGCTTTTGGAGGTCATCAGGTCATCGTGACGTCATCAAGACGCCATTTTGTAAATTTACAAGATCGATTATATCTTCATAATCGATCATCAAAATTCAACTATATTCACATCACATAAACTTCACTTGAAGGGTCAAGTCATGTCCTCACAGGTCATTTAGAGGTCAGGACGTGCGCGTATGCGCGCGTCAAAATTTAAAAATGCTCAAAATCACGTAGGATCAAGTCTCCACACGTTTCAGGTCACTTTGAGCATTTCAAAAATTTCTGTGCGTAAGCGTCCGTAAATAAGTCGTAAATAACGTTAAAACGCTGTTTTTGCGATTGATTTGCAATCCTGACACTTTTCTTCATCATTTCCATCAACTTGGAATCAATTTCAATCAATAATAAGGTCGTACGGGCGCGTCAAAGTTCAAAATCCGTGCGCGCGTCTATGGCGAAAATAACGTAAAAACGTGCAAAAACATGCCTCTACAAAATTAACTCTAGCTCTTTAAATGGATTTGCGTGTAATGTCTATGGAAGATGATTTTTTTTCGAATCAAGAATCTACATGACATTGTTCTCTGAGCTGTATCTCAGTTGTTTTTGGTTTTATTTTCTTCCAGATTTTAGTATGTTATAGCTGAGACTATAAGCTTTTATAAGTCTTCCCTCCAATTTTTGATCAGATGTCGAGATCATGCCCACTTTTTCACTACAATATGTGATTTGAGAATCCCGTTTTTCGTTTACGTGTTATCTCTATGGGAAATATTTTGGTATATTGGTCAAAGCACTTGCCTCTCATTCCGGTGACCCAGGTTCGATCCCCGGTGGGTCCATTAATTTTTTTTTTTTTTGCTTCTTTTTGCCTTTCATTTTACCATCTTCTTCGACTATTATAACATAAACAATCACAAACCAAGTAATAAACTGCCTTATTTTGCGTGTTATGTCTATTGGAAAGTAGTGTGCAGTAGTTTATGTATAACGAAATAAGGAAATCGTGATTCCCTGTCGTGTATTGAGCTATGGGCTTTATCTCCAAGTATCCTGCTATGTCAAATAGTGCTATTTGATATCACAATTTCTCAAAGTTGGCATAGTCAATTATCTTCAAATTTTCGTCAGTCATCAATCCTAATAAGGTCAAGTCCCCGCATCTTTTTCAAGGTCATAAGATTATTGTGACGTCATCCAGGTGGCATTTTGTAAAAATCAACTCATGGTCGTATCTTCTTCACTAAATTTCATTTCTCTTTCATATTTGGCATGGCTAAGATCAATGTCATTTCAGTCATGGTCATCACCATTATCATCATCATCATCATCACCATCATCATCATTATATCATCATCATGATTATCATCAACATCATTATCATCATCACTTTCATCATATTCATGATGTTGATGATGATGATAATGATGATTAACATCAACATAATTATCATCATTACTGTCATGATGATATAATGATCATCATCATGATTATCATCAACATCATTATCATCACTGTCATGATGATATAATGATCATCATCATGATTATCATCAACATCATTATCATCATCACTGTCATGATGATATAATGATCATCATGATTATCATCAACATCATTATCATCATCACTGTCATGATATTCATGATGATGCTGATGATTATCATCAACTTCATTATCATTATCACTGTTATGATATGATGATGGTGATGATATAATACCACCGTCATGATAATCATCACCATTATCATGATTATCAAATATTATCACATCTTCCAATTACCGTTTCACACATTTTTCTAAATTCCTGTCCTCAAGAAGCATCTCCATGCGTGGCATTCTTGACTTAATGTCCGGTCTATTAAAACGGGGCTTTAGTCCGAAAGGGTGGGTAGCGTCGCGGCGCGTCGCGTTGACGCGAATGCCACCATTCGTCTACCCCTCCCCCCTTTTTTGCCGAAAGGGTGCGTTGACTTTTTCTGATTATTATTATTATTATTATTAGGTGGTCTGTCATTTATGACACACCTCCTTTTAATTTTGTCAGAATTTTCTTTAATATTTATTTCTTCTTTTTATGACAAATTGTTGTGGCCACCAAATCTCAAAATCGGCCAGGTCAATATCATCGAGTTTCATGTCATGTATGAGGTCAATCATGGACATGGTCCATTAACCTTTTGGAGGTCATCAGGTCATCGTGACGTCATCAAGACGCCATTTTGTAAATTTACAAGATCGATTATATCTTCATAATCGATCATCAAAAATCAACTATATTCACATCACATAAACTTCACATGACGGGTCATCAAGTCATGTCCTCACAGGTCATCTAGAGGTCAGGACGTGCGCGTACGCGCGCGTCAAAATTTAAAAATGCTCAAAATCACGTAGGATCAAGTCTGCACACATTTCAGGTCATTTTGAGCATTTCAAAAATGTCCGTGCGTAAGCGTCCGCGCGCGCGTTTTACGCGCGCACAAATCGTAAATAACGTTAAAACGCTGTTTTTTTTATTGATTTGCAATCCTGACACTTTTCTTCATCATTTCCATCAACTTGGAATCAATTTCAATCAATAATAAGGACGTACGGGCGCGTCAAATTTGAAAATCCGTGCGCGCTTCTATGGCGAAAATAACGTAAAAACGTGCAAAAACATGCCTCTACAAAATTAACTCTAACTCTTTAAATAGTTCACAAACCTCCCAATTCTTTTTCATCATCAGGTAGGGTATGAATTATAGATTTCATTTCATGTATCATTTGACCATTATAAACATTATGATGTCATCAAAATGGCGCCAGAAATCAAAATTTCCATTTTTCATGTTTTGACGTCATCGCATTTATGCAAATTTGGCTCTAGATTCGTAATTATTGGTCGTTTTTCGCCCAGATTTTGATATGTTATAGCTGAGACAATTCTCTACAAGATCAGTTACCACCGTTTTCCATTTTGATGACGTAATCATATTGAAATTTTCAATTAAAAACGACATGTCAGAATTTCCACTTTTTGCGTGTTATGTCTATGGAAGATGATTTTTTTTCGAATCATGAATCTACATGACATCGTTCTCTGAGCAGTATCTCAGTTATTTTTGGTCTATTTCCTTCCAGATTTTAATATGTTGTAGCTGAGACTATAAGCTTTTATTAGTAAGCACTCCAATTTTTGATCAGATGTCGGGATCACGCCCAATTTTGAACTACCAAATGGGATTTGAGTATCCCGTTTTTCGCTTACGTGTTATCTCTATGGGAAATATTTTGGTCTATTGGTCAAAGCACTTGCCTCCCATGCAGGTGACCCAGGTTCGATCCCCGGTGGGTCCATAACAATTTTTTTTTGCTTTTTTTTGCCTGTCATTTTACCATCCTCTTCGACTATTGTAACATAAAAAATCACAAATCATGTAATAAACTGCCATATTTTCCGTATTATGTCTATTAGAAAGTAGTGTACAGTAGTTTGTGTACAACCCTACGGAAATTGTGATTTCCTGTCCTGTATTAGAGCTATATGGTTAATCTCCCAAGTATCCTGTATCATCATCATTATTATCATCACCATCGTGATCATCATCGCTATTATTATATCATCATCATCATCATTCTATCATTATAATCATCATAATCACCATTATCATCATCACCATAAACATTTTACAATGACCGTTACACATTTTGCTACATTCCTGTCCTCACGAAACATCTCCATTCATGGTATTCTTGACATCCTATCTTCAGTTTACCATTTCCCCATTATTATGATCATCCTGATTACGATCATGATCGTACAAATTGAAAGACAGATCACCTAATTCGTCCTCATGACGAATTAAATTCTAGTTTTTATTACAAATTTTTGTTCCCACCAAATCTCAAAATCGGCCATGTCAATATCATCGAGTTTCATGTCATGTATGAGGTCAATCATGGACATGGTCCATTAACCTTTTGGAGGTCATCAGGTCATCGTGACGTCATCAAGACGCCATTTTGTAAATTTACAAGATCGATTATATCTTCATAATCGATCATCAAAAATCAACTATATTCACATCACATAAACTTCACATGACGGGTCATCAAGTCATGTCCTCACAGGTCATCTAGAGGTCAGGACGTGCGCGTACGCGCGCGTCAAAATTTAAAAATGCTTTCAGGTCATTTTGAGCATTTCAAAAATGTCCGTGCATAAGCGTCCGCGCACGCGTTTTACGCGCGCGCAAGTCGTAAATAACGTTAAAACGCTGTTTTTTCGATTGATTTGCAATCCTGACACTTTTCTTCATCATTTCCATCAACTTGGAATCAATTTCAATCAATAATAAGGTCGTACGGGCGCGTCAAATTTCAAAATCCGTGCGCGCGTCTATGGCGAAAATAACGTAAAAACGTGCAAAAACATGCCTCTACAAAATTAACTCTAACTCTTTAAATAGTTCACAAACCTCCCAATTCTTTTTCATCATCAGGTAGGGTATGAATTATAGATTTCATTTCATGTATCATTTGACCATTATAAACATTATGATGTCATCAAAATGGCGCCAGAAATCAAAATTTCCATTTTTCATGTTTTGACGTCATCGCATTTATGCAAATTTGGCTCTAGATTCGTAATTATTGGTCGTTTTTCGCCCAGATTTTGATATGTTATAGCTGAGACAATTCTCTACAAGATCAGTTACCACCGTTTTCCATTTTGATGACGTAATCATATTGAAATTTTCAATTAAAAACGACATGTCAGAATTTCCACTTTTTGCGTGTTATGTCTATGGAAGATGATTTTTTTTCGAATCATGAATCTACATGACATCGTTCTCTGAGCAGTATCTCAGTTATTTTTGGTCTATTTCCTTCCAGATTTTAATATGTTGTAGCTGAGACTATAAGCTTTTATTAGTAAGCACTCCAATTTTTGATCAGATGTCGGGATCACGCCCAATTTTGAACTACCAAATGGGATTTGAGAATCCCGTTTTTCGCTTACGTGTTATCTCTATGGGAAATATTTTGGTCTATTGGTCAAAGCACTTGCCTCCCATGTAGGTGACCCAGGTTCGATCCCCGGTGGGTCCATAACAATTTTTTTTTGCTTTTTTTTGCCTGTCATTTTACCATCCTCTTCGACTATTGTAACATAAAAAATCACAAATCATGTAATAAACTGCCATATTTTCCGTATTATGTCTATTAGAAAGTAGTGTACAGTAGTTTGTGTACAACCCTACGGAAATTGTGATTTCCTGTCCTGTATTAGAGCTATATGGTTAATCTCCCAAGTATCCTGTATCATCATCATTATTATCATCACCATCATGATCATCATCGCTATTATTATATCATCATCATCATCATTCTATCATTATAATCATCATAATCACCATTATCATCATCACCATAAACATTTTACAATGACCGTTACACATATTGCTACATTCCTGTCCTCACGAAACATCTCCATGCATGGTATTCTTGACATCCTATCTTCAGTTTACCATTTCCCCATTATTATGATCATCCTGATTACGATCATGATCGTACAAATTGAAAGACAGATCACCTAATTCGTCCTCATGACGAATTAAATTCTAGTTTTTATTACAAATTTTTGTTCCCACCAAATCTCAAAATCGGCCAGGTCAATATCATCGAGTTTCATGTCATGTATGAGGTCAATCATGGACATGGTCCATTAACCTTTTGGAGGTCATCAGGTCATCGTGACGTCATCAAGACGCCATTTTGTAAATTTACAAGATCGATTATATCTTCATAATCGATCATCAAAAATCAACTAAATTCACATCACATAAACTTCACTTCACGGGTCATCAAGTCATGTCCTCACAGGTCATCTAGAGGTCAGGACGTGCGCGTACGCGCGCGTCAAAATTTAAAAATGCTCAAAATCACGTAGGATCAAGTCTGCACACGTTTCAGGTCATTTTGAGCATTTCAAAAATGTCCGTGCGTAAGCGTCCGCGCGCGCGTTTTACGCGCGCGCAAGTCGTAAATAGCGTTAAAACGCTGTTTTTTCGATTGATTTGCAATCCTGACACTTTTCTTCATCATTTCCATCAACTTGGAATCAATTTCAATCAATAATAAGGTCGTACGGGCGCGTCAAAGTTCAAAATCCGTGCGCGCGTCTATGGCGAAAATAACGTAAAAACGTGCAAAAACATGCCTCTACAAAATTCACTGTAGCTCGTTAGATAGTCCGTTGACCCCCAATTTTTTTGTCATCATCAGGTAGTGTATCAATCATAGATTTCATTTCATGTATCATTTGATCCTTATAAACATCATGTTTTTGCTTCTTTTTGCCTTTCATTTTACCATCTTGTTCGACTATTATAACATAAGCAATCACAAAGTAGTCTATGTATAACCCTATGGAAAATCTGATTCCCTGACGTGTATTAAAGCTATCCTGCAATATCATTAGTCCTATTTGATATCACAATTTATAAAAATTGGCTTACTCAATTATCTTCAAATTTTCGTTAGTCATCAGTCCTAATAAGGTTAAGTTCCCGCATCTTTTTCAAGGTCATCAGATTATTGTGACGTCATCTAGGCGCCAACTTATGGTCGTATCTTCATAACGAAATGTCATTTCTGTTTCATATTTGGCATGGTTATGGTCAATGTCATTCCAGTCATGGTCATCACAATTATCACCACCATCATCATCATCATCACTGTCATCACCATTATCATGATCATTCTTTGTCTTTTGTTTTTTATTTCGTAATTATTTTCATGATTCTATCATCTCCTAATTTCACAGTATGCATTATTTTCTCCCATCTTATCTTATATCATGGTTTACCATGCGTATCTTTATATTTCACTTTTTCTACATTCATGTCCTCAAGAAGCATCTCCATTCACGGCATTTTTGACTTCCTCATGGTTGTATCTTCATAACGAAATGTAATTTCTGCTTCATATTTGGCATGGTCAAGGTCAATGTCATTCCAGTCATGGTCATCACCTTTATCACCATCATCCTCCTCCTCCTCCTCATCATCATCACTGTCATCACCATTATCGCCATCATCATTATCACCATCATCATGATTATCACCAACATCAACATCATCAATCATCATCATCACCTTCATCACCATCATAATCATCATTACATCATCATCATCATCACCATCATCATGATTATCACCAACATCAACATCATCATTATTATTATTTCATCACCATCATTATATCATCATAATCATTATAACCATCATTATATCATCTTCATCATCATAATCATCACCATCATCATCATCACCATAATCATCACCATTATCATCATCACCATAATCATTTTACAATGACCGTTTCACACCTTTTGCTACAGTCCTGTCCTCAAGAAACATCTCCATTCATAGCATTCTTGACTTGACGTCATCCATGCGCCATTTTGTAAAAATCAACTTATGGTCGTATCTTCTTCACTAAATGTAATTTCTCTTTCATATTTGGCAGGTCAATGTCATTTCAGTCATGGTCATCACCATTATCATCATCATCATCATCACCATCATCGTCATTATATCATCATCATGATTATCATCAACATCATTATCATCATCACTGTAATGATCACCATAATAATTTTACAATGACCGTTTCACAAATTTTGCTACATTACTGTCCTCAAGAAGCATCTCCATTCATGGCATTCTTGACTTCCCATCTTCAGTTTGGTATTTCCCATTATTATGATCAGCCTGATTACAATCATGATCATACAGATTGAAAGACAGACCACCTAATTCGTCCTCATGACGAATTAAATTTCTAGTTTATTTCTTTTTATTACAAAATGTTGTGGCCACCAAATCTCAAAATCGGCCAGGTCAATATCATCGAGTTTCATGTCATCTATGAGGTCAATCATGGACATGGTCCATTAAGCTTTTGGAGGTCAGCAGGTCATCGTGACGTCATCAGGACGCCATTTTGTAAATTTACAAGATCGATTATAGCTTCATAATCGATCATCACAAATCAACTAAATAATAATAGATAAAATGTTTGTCCGGGGTTAGAGAGGAGGGAACTGAGGGGGGTGGGAGTCGAGGGTGAAGTGGGGAGTTTTAATAAAAGGATTACTCAGGGCTTCAATTTGTATATTCTGTTTTGTATATTCTGGAAAGATTTGTCTTTTTTAATTAGTTTTTCTATATTGATAGATGACAATTGAAAAGTATATTATGTTTGAGAGGACATGTTTGTAAAAATATACATATATAATATGAGGTGGCATTGTATTTGTAAATTTGTTTATGAAATATTGAATTTTTATATGTATTTCATTTTGTTGGAAAATTGAAGTTTTATATATGTATTTCATTTTGTTGAAAAATTGAAGTTTTATATGCATTTCATTTTGTTGGAAAATTGAAGTTTTATATGTATATCATGCAAATCTGAAATGCACGCTAACAGACCAAAGACAGCCAAATGCGATTCAGCGATTGGTCTCCACTTGCTGAACAATCCAGCTTGCGCACAAAGCTATGCCGACGATCAATTCTCAATTATGTCCCGGGCCAGAAGCTCAGCGCATTTACGCTTTCTGGAAGCTGCTTCCATTCAATCGTATGAACCTCTTCTGTGCAGACAAAAGGAGTTCGTCCAAGCTTTGCGATTGTTCTGAAATTACGGCGTCTAGGTTGCGTCCGGGTTCACCGAGTATAATATAGTTGATTTCAAGTAATTTGTTATATACCTGCGTGATAACCTGATGAGTGCAGGTCGAAAAGCTTCGTTATCATGTCTCTTTTTCGTGCCATATTGAAATTTTGCAGTACCAAGAAATTATTTGTGAATTAAAATCTAGTTATTATTAGGTGGTCTGTCATTTATGACAGACCTCCTTTTAATTTTGTCAAGATTTTTCTTTTTCTTTATTTCTTCTTTTTATAACAAATTCTTGTTCCCACCAAATCTCAAAATCTGCCAGGTCAATATCATCGAATTTCATGTCATGTATGAGGTCAATCATGGACATGGTCCATTAAGCTTTTGGAGGTCATCAGGTCATCGTGACGTCATCAAGACGTCATTTTGTAAATTTACAAGATCGATTATATCTTCATAATCGATCATAAAAATGAACCAATCAAGCTTGTTATAATTACATTAATGAAGGGATAAAAATACGTTCTAGGGCAACTTGGTATGAAAGTGGGGAAAGGGACACAAGATATTTTAGTCAATTGCTACAAACAAATAAAAGAAAGTGTGTCATAAAGAATTTAGTAACTGAGGATGGTCAAATGATTGATAAAGAAAGGGAAGTTCTGAATTTGATTAAGATATTTTATTCAAAACTTTACTCTAAAGAGATAAATGAAGACATAAATGTATCAGACACAGATTTTTTCAAAAATTTACCGTCTTTATCAAGGGAGAGTATACAAAATTGTGAAGGAGGAATATTAGAAGGGGAATGTTATGCAGTGCTAAAAGGAATGAAACAAAACAAGTCACCTGGAAATGATGGACTAACAGTCGAATTTTATATTACATTCTGGGCAGAAATAAAAGATATGTTATTAGGGGCCTTAAATGATGCTTTTAAGTCAGGTGAACTATCAGCTTCACAGAAACAAGCAGTAGTCATTCTGATTGCCAAAGATGGGAAAGATCCGCATTTACTAAAAAATTATCGGCCAATATCTTTATTAAATATTGATTATAAAATTGTTTCAAAAGTAATAGCTACAAGAATAAAAGGAGTTTTGGAAAATATAATTTCAACAGATCAAATAGGGTTTATGAACGGTAGAACTATAGGAGAAGCGATTCGAATAATAGACGATGTGATTTTCCACACGTCTCAATATAAATTGCCAGGGTATTTAATTGCAGTTGACTTTCAAAAGGCATTTGATTCGGTGTCACATGTTTTTTTAAATAAAGTATTATGCTCTTATAACTTCGGCCCGGAATTTCGCAGATGGGTGGAAGTTCTATACAAAAATGCACAAAGTTGTATTTTTAATGGAGGGATGTCGAAGGGGTATTTTGAAGTACAAAGAGGCGTAAGACAGGGAGATCCCCTCTCTCCTTATTTATTTATCTTATGTATAGAAATATTAGCCCATAATATAAGACATGATAGGGAAATCAAAGGTATTTGTTTCGGAAAGGATGAGGTTAAGCAAGTCATGTATGCGGATGACATGACCCTCTTTGTTCAAGATAAAGTTTCCATTTTAAGAGTAATTAGATTATTAGAGAATTTCAGAATGCTTTCCGGACTTCAAATTAACAAGGAGAAAACAAAAATTCTTTTGTTAGGATCCTTGCATGGGAAGTCTTATGGAATGCCCCTAGGTCAAAAAGTTGATTTTGTAAAAATATTAGGTGTTGTATTTTCCTTAGATATAGAAGTAAAAGAAAGTTTGAACTACAAGGAGATATTAAGTAAAATTAAAAAGCTTTTGGGTTGGTGGAAGCAAAGGGACCTAACAATGATGGGGAAAATACAGTTATTGAAGTTGTTTGTATATTCTAAATTTATTTATGCAGCATCCCTCACACCGGTCCCAAAATGGGTTTTTGAACATTTAGATAAGATAACTTTTGAATTTTTGTGGAGAGGAAGAAATAAAATTCATAAAAACACAATGTATTTAGATTACCATTTCGGAGGTTTAAAAATGATGAATTTTGAATTACTGATTAAAGCCCAGAGGGTTATGTGGGTCAAGAAACTTATGGAAAAAAATGATATGAAATGGAAGCAGTATTTTAATTATGTTACAAAACATTTAGGAGGAAATCTCATTTTCTCATGTGATTATTTATTGGGTTTATTGAACGTAACGCTGCCAAAATTTTATACTGATATATTGGAAGTATGGATGGAAACCAGAAACTTCCGAACGAATGGTGAACCATACAAAGGAAATGAAATAATTTTTAATAATAAATTCATAAGAATCAAAGGGAAGTGTATATTTGATAAAAATCTATTTGACAAAAAAATATTTCGAGTAAAACATATAATGGATCATAATGGGAACTTACGATTATACTCATACTTTAAACAGCGAGGTTTAAACGTAAAGGATTTTGAATTGATACAGATGATTTATAAGACGCTCCCATTTAGCTGGAAAAGAAACATAAATAAAGATGGCGATACTATTCCTGATGATAGGGGTATTGCTTTTCTAATCGGTAAAAAAAATGTATCAATAGCTAATATTAATTCAAAACAAATCTATAGGGAATTTCTCTCCAAGAAATCGGCCGCTCCCAGTGTTTTCACAAGAATAAGATGTAATTATGGACTTGCAGATAAAGATATAGAAATCCTTTTTAAAAGACCAAGACAGTGTACACTCAATAGCCGACTTAGGGAGTTCCAATTCAAATTGTTGCACGGTATTATTTACACAAATCAACATTTACATTTATTCGGAATGGTTGATTCAAATTTATGTAGCTTCTGTAAAAAAGAAGAGGAGACTTACCGTCATTTATTTTTTGAATGCGAAAGAGTGAGATTAATATGGATAAACTGTAATAATATTTTTAACTTCATATCTCTGACTAATTTAAGTTGGAAAGAAATATTATTTGGGATAAAATTACGGGAACAAGGAAAAGAACAATTGGTTAATCATTTTATAATTCTAGTAAAATACTTGGTATTTAGGGGAAGAGAAAAAACGTCAGAAATAAATATAGATAAAATAAAATGCACGTTTAGAGAAGAAGAGAGGAAAGAAAATTGGCAGTAGGAAGAAATAAATATCCCTTACATTTAAGAAAATGGGAAAATTGGGAAAATTTGGGGGAGAGCTAGATGGAGAGCTTGATATGGAGCAAAGTACAAAGGTTGAACCTTTATGTTAAAACTTTTCACTTTCAGTTATTTTATACTTTCTATAATGGAGTAGGATAGTCAGTAAAATTTCATGCTTTTCATCCCCACACAGGTAGAATTTCAAGGGACGGGTGGGGAGGAGGAAAGGGGGATTGGGAGGGGAGAAGGAAGGGGTTGGGGTTGGGGATGAAGGACCTTGTTTGTCCGGTGGTTAGAGAGGAGGGAACTGAGGGGGGTGGGAGTCGAGGGTGAAGTGGGGAGTTTTAATAAAAGGATTACTCAGGGCTTCAATTTGTATATTCTGTTTTGTATATTCTGGAAAGATTTGTCTTTTTTAATTAGTTTTTCTATATTGATAGATGACAATTGAAAAGTATAATATGTTTGAGAGGACATGTTTGTAAAAATATACATATATAATATGAGGTGGCATTGTATTTGTAAATTTGTTTATGAAATATTGAATTTTTATATGTATTTCATTTTGTTGAAAAATTGAAGTTTTATATGTATTTCATTCATTTTGTTGAAAAATTGAAGTTTTATATGTATTTCATTTTGTTGGAAAATTGAAGTTTTATATATGTATTTCATTTTGTTGAAAAATTGAAGTTTAATATGCATTTCATTTTGTTGAAAATTGAAGTTTTATATGTATATCATTTTGTTGAAAAATTGAAGTTTTATATGTATATCATTCGGTTGGAAAATTGAAGTTTTATATATGTATTTCATTTTGTTGAAAAACTGAAGTTTTATATGTATTTCATTTGTTGGAAAATTGAAGTTTTATATATGTATTTCATTTTGTTGAAAAATTGAAGTTTTATATGTATATCATTTTGTTGAAAAATTGAAGTTTTATATATGTATTTCATTTTGTTGAAATTGAAGTTCTTGAGAAATAAAAACTACTGAATACAAAAAAAAGACGTCACCCACAAAAAAAAAAAAAAAAAAAAAAAAAAAAAAACACACAAGTTCTACTTGTGTGGGGGTAACGAAACACATGGAATGCATTAGTAGGAATGAAAGGGTCTTTGACTTTAATTGTTATCGCTATCCAAAGAAACAGAGTGCAAAGGAAAGTGCTTTTTATGCTGCATGTCTGGCTCTCCATATAGCAGCTCAATTGTATAAGAGAATGCTTGGTTCAGCTTTACCACTTTTACGAGAGCTATGATGAGTACGAATGTTAATTGTAAACTATGTTCGCTTAATGTAAGAGGAATTAGGGAAAGTACTAAAAGGGGTGGGGTTTTTTCATGGTGCAGAGAAAGGGGTGACGTTATTTTTCTTCAAGAAACGTTTAGTTCAAAGGATACAGAGGACAGGTGGAGCTCAATGTGGGATGGGTTATGCTTTTATAGTCACGGTTCTGTTCACAGTAGAGGCGTTCTTATTTTAATAAAAGATTCAGTGGACTTCAAACTCATAAAAATAGAGAGGGATGATAGTGGGCGTTTTATAATAATAATAGACTGTGAAATTCAAGGGTATAGAATTGTCTTATGTAATGTTTACTTTCCCACGAGAGATAAAGAGAAAAAACAAATAGAAATGATTCAGGACTTACGGAAGAGGTTTAATAGAATTAACGACAAAAATCATATTATAATAGGAGGGGATTTCAATTTGATTTTGAATAATAATTTGGATTATAGCGGAAGGGTACTGCAAACTATCAGTAAATTTAGTAAAGAAGTAACTGAGTTCATGGAAGAGTTTCATTTATCAGATATATGGCGAGAAAGAAATCCCTTGAAAAAACAATACACTTATACAAAACAAAATCCATTTATGCAGAGTCGATTAGACTATTGGCTAATGTCTGAAAATATGCAAGGATTGGTTACAAAGTGTGAGATAGTTCATTCATTAGCACCTGACCACTCAGCAATACTTTTGACTCTTTATGACAAAACAGAAAATAATATAGGGCAAAAATCAAAAGGATCTTATTGGAAATTCAACAACAGCCTTTGCACAAACGTAGATTTTGTTAAACAGTTGAAAGAAGAGATAATTAATTTGGAAAAAGATTTACAACTAGAAATTAAAGACAAGAGAGTCCTATGGGACTTTATGAAAATGAAAATAAGAAGTTTTACACAAGCTTTTTCAAAGAAATTAGCTGTAGAAAGAAAACAAAAAAGAGAGCTCCTTGACAAAGAAGTAGCGGATTTAGAAATTAGTCTTGCTGAAGGAGTTACAGAAAGAAAATTGGAAGCATTAAAAAAGAAAAAGGAAGAGTTAGTAGCTTGTTATAATTACATTAATGAAGGGATAAAAATACGTTCTAGGGCAACTTGGTATGAAAGTGGGGAAAGGGACACAAGATATTTTAGTTAATTGCTACAAACAAATAAAAGAAAGTGTGTCATAAAGAATTTAGTAACTGAGAATGGTCAAATGATTGATAAAGAGAGGGAAGTTCTGAATTTGATTAAGATATTTTATTCAAAACTTTACTCTAAAGAGATAAATGAAGACATAAATGTATCAGACACAGATTTTTTCAAAAATTTACCGTCTTTATCAAGGGAGAGTATACAAAATTGTGAAGGAGGAATATTAGAAGGGGAATGTTATGCAGTACTAAAAGGAATGAAACAAAATAAGTCACCTGGAAATGATGGACTAACAGTCGAATTTTATATTACATTCTGGGCAGAAATAAAAGATATGTTATTAGGGGCCTTAAATGATGCTTTTAAGTCAGGTGAACTATCAGCTTCACAGAAACAAGCAGTAGTCATTCTGATTGCCAAAGATGGGAAAGATCCGCATTTACTAAAAAATTATCGGCCAATATCTTTATTAAATATTGATTATAAAATTGTTTCAAAAGTAATAGCTACAAGAATAAAAGGAGTTTTGGAAAATATAATTTCAACAGATCAAATAGGGTTTATGAATGGTAGAACTATAGGAGAAGCGATTCGAATAATAGACGATGTGATTTTCCACACGTCTCAATATAAATTGCCAGGGTATTTAATTGCAGTGGACTTTCAAAAGGAATTTGATTCGGTGTCACATATTTTTTTAAATAAAGTATTATGCTCTTATAACTTCGGCCCGGAATTTCGCAGATGGGTGGAAGTTTTATACAAAAATGCACAAAGTTGTATTTTTAATGGAGGGATGTCGACGGGGTATTTTGAAGTACAAAGAGGCGTAAGACAAGGAGATCCCCTTTCTCCTTATTTATTTATCTTATGTATAGAAATATTAGCCCATAATATAACAAATGATAGGGAAATCAAAGGTATTTGTTTAGGAAAGGACGAGGTGAAGCAAGTCATGTATGCGGATGACATGACCCTCTTTGTTCAAGATAAAGTTTCCATTTTAAGAGTAATTAGATTATTAGAGAATTTCAGAATAATTTCCGGACTTCAAATTAACAAGGAGAAAACAAAAATTCTTTTGTTGGGATCCTTGCATGGGAAGTCTTATGGAATGCCCCTAGGTCAAAAAGTTGATTTTGTAAAAATATTAGGTGTGGTATTTTCCTTAGATATAGAAGTAAAAGAAAGTTTGAACTACAAGGAGATATTAAGTAAAATTAAAAAGCTGTTGGGTTGGTGGAAGCAAAGGGACCTAACAATGATGGGGAAAATACAGTTATTGAAGTTGTTTGTATATTCTAAATTTATTTATACAGCATCCCTCACACCGGTCCCAAAATGGGTTTTTGAAGATTTAGATAAGATAACTTTTGCATTTTTGTGGAGAGGAAGAAATAAAATTCATAAAAACACAATGTATTTAGATTACCATTTAGGAGGTTTAAAAATGATGAATTTTGAATCACTGATTAAAGCCCAGAGGGTTATGTGGGTCAAGAAACTTATGGAAAAAAATCATATGAAATGGAAGCAGTATTTTAATTATGTTACAAAACATTTAGGAGGAAATCTCATTTTCTCATGTGATTATTTATTGGGTTTATTGAACGTAACGCTGCCAAAATTTTATACTGATATATTGGAAGTATGGATGGAAACCAGAAACTTCCGTACGAATGGTGAACCATACAAAGGAAATGAAATAATTTTTAATAATAAATTCATAAGAATCAAAGGGAAGTGTATATTTGATAAAAATCTATTTGACAAAAAAATATTTCGAGTAAAACATATAATGGATCATAATGGGAACTTACGATTATACTCATACTTTAAACAGCGAGGGTTAAACGTAACTGATTTTGAATTGATACAGATGATTTATAAGATGCTTCCATTTAGCTGGAAAAGAAACATGAATAAAGATGGCGATACTGTTCCTGATGATAGGGGTATTGTTTTTTTAATCGGTAAAAAAAAGGTATCAATAGCTAATATTAATTCAAAACAAATCTATAGGGAATTTCTCTCCAAGAAATCGGCCGCTCCCAGTGTTTTCACAAGAATAAGATGTAATTATGGACTTGCAGATAAAGATATAGAAATCCTTTTTAAAAGACCAAGACAGTGTACACTCAATAGCCGACTTAGGGAGTTCCAATTCAAATTGTTGCACGGTATTATTTACACAAATCAACATTTACATTTATTCGGAATGGTTGATTCAAATTTATGTAGCTTCTGTAAAAAAGAAGAGGAGACTTACCGTCATTTATTTTTTGAATGCGAAAGAGTGAGATTAATATGGAGGAACTGTAATAATATTTTTAACTTCATATCTTTGATTAATTTAAGTTGGAAAGAAATATTATTTGGGATAAAATTACGGGAACAAGGAAAAGAACAATTGGTTAATCATTTTATAATTCTAGTAAAATACTTGGTTTTTAGGGGAAGGGAAAAAACGTCAGAAATAAATATAGATAAAATAAAATGCAAGTTTAGAGAAGAAGAAAGCGAGGAAAGAAAGTTGGCATTAGGGAGAAATAAATATCCCTTACATTTAAGAAAATGGGAAAATTTGGAAAATTGGGGGGAGAGCGAGATGGAGAGCTAGATGGAGAGCTGGATATGGAGCAAAGTACAAAGGTTGAACCTTTATGTTAAACTTTTCACTTTCAGTTATTTTCACACTTTTTATAATGGAGTAGAATAGTAATATTTAACGCTTTTTATCCCCACACAGGTAGAACTGCAAGGGACGGGTGGGGGAGGAAAGGGGGGAAGGGGAGGGGAGAAGAAAGGGGTTGGGGGATTTGGGGATGAAGGACCTTGTTTGTCAGGTGGTTAGAGAGGAGGGAATGGGGGGGGGGGTGGGGTCGAGGGTGAAGTGGGGAGTTTTAATAAAATGATTACTCAGGGCTTCAATTTGTATATTCTGTTTATTGTATTTTGGAAAGATTTGTCTTATTTTTTTTTTTTTTTTTTTTCTGTACGGATAGATTGATAATTGAAAAGTATAATATTATGTTTTATATTAAGTTTTATATGTATTTCAATTTGTTGAAAAATTGAGGTTTTATATGTATTTTATTTTGTTGAAAAATTGAAGTTTTATATGTATTTCATTTTGTTGAAAAATTGAAGTTTTATATGTATTTCATTTTGTTGAAAATTGAGGTTTTATATGTATTTCATTTTGTTGGAAAATTGAAGTTTTATATGTATTTCATTTTGTTGAAAATTGAAGTTTTATGTGTATTTCATTTTGTTGAAAAATTGAAGTTTTATATGTATTTCACTTTGTTGAAAATTGAAGTTTTATATGTATTTCATTTTGTTGAAAAATTGAAGTTTTATATGTATTTCATTTTGTTGAAATTGAAGTTCTGGAGAAATAAAAACTACTAAATACAAAAAAACTATATTCACATCACATAAACTTCACATGACGGGTCATCACGTCGTGTCCTCACAGGTCATCTAGAGGTCGGAACGTGCGCGTACGCGCGCGTCAAAATTTAAAAATGCTCAAAATCACGTAGGATCAAGTCTGCACACGTTTCAGGTCATTCTGAGCATTTCAAAAATTTCTGTGCGTAAGCGTCCGCGCGCGCAAGTCGTAAGTAACGTTAAAACGCTGTTTTTTCGATTGATTTGCAATCCTGACACTTTTCTTCATCATTTCCATCAACTTGGAATCAATTTCAATCAATAATAAGGTCGTACGGGCGCGTCAAACTTCAAAATCCGTGCGCGCATCTATGGCGAAAAGAACGTAAAAACGTGCAAAAACATGCCTCTACAAAATTAACTCTAGCTCTTTAAATAGTCCATAAATCCCCCAATTTTTTTTCATCATCAGGTAGGGTATGAATCATAGATTTCATTTCATGTATCATTTGACCCTTGTAAACATTATGACGTCATCAATATGGCGCTAGAATTAAAAATTTCCATTTTTCATGTTTTGACGTCATCACATTTATGTAAATTTGGCTCTAGATTCGTAATTATTAGTCGTTTTTTACCCAGATTTTAATATGTTGTAGCTGAGGCAATTTCCTACAAAATCATTGGCACCATTTTTCATTTTGATGACGTCATCACAGTGAAATTTTCAATTAAAAATGCCATGTCAGAATTTTCCCTATGTTATAGCTGAGACTATAAGCTTTTATAAGTGTGGTCTCCGATTTTTGATCAGATGTCGGGATCATGCCCAATTTTTCACTACAAAATGTGATTTGAGAATCCCGTTTTTCGTTTACGTGTTATCTCTATGGGAAATATTTTGGTATATTGGTCAAAGCACTTGCCTCTCACTCCGGTGACCCAGGTTCGATCCCCGGTGGGTCCATTAAAATTTTTTTTTTTTGCTTGTTTTTGCCTTTCATTTTACCATCTTGTTTGACTATTATAACATAAGTAATCACAAACCACGTAATAAACTTCCTTATTTTACGTGTTATGTCTATTGGAAAGTAGTGTGCAGTAGTTTTTGTACAACCCTATGGAAATTTCTCAAATTTTCGTCAGTCATCAGTCCTTATAAGGTCAAGTTCGCGCATCTTTTTTAAGGTCATCAGATTATCGTGACGTCATCCAGATGACATTTTGTAAAAATCAACTTATGGTCGTATCTTCATAACGAAATGTGATTTCTCTTTCATAATATTATTTGGCATGGTTAAGGTCACCGTCATTGCAGTCATGGTCATCATCATTATCATCACCATCACCATCACCATCATCATCATTATATCATCATGATTATCATCAACATCATTATCATCATCACTGTCATGATATTCATGATGATGATGATGATGATAATGCTGATAAACATCAACATCATTATCATCATTACTGTCATGATGATATAATGATCATCATCATGATTATCAACATCATTATCATCACTGTCATGATGATATTCATGATGATGATTATCATCAACATCATTATCATCATCACTGTCATGATATTCATGATGATGATGATGATGATTAACATCAAAATCATTATCATCACTGTCATGATGATATAATGCTCATCAACATCATTATCATCATCACTTTCATATGATCATCATCATGATTATCATCAACATCATTATCATCATCACTGTCATGATATTCATGATGATGATTATCATCAACATCATCACATCTTCCAATGACCGTTTCACACATTTTTCTACATTCCTGTCCTCAAGAAGCATCTCCATGCGTTGCATTCTTGACTTCCTATCTTCAGTTTAGTATTTGCCCATTATTATGATCATCTTGATTACAATCACAAATTGAAAGACAGACCACCTAATTCGTCCTCATGACGAATTAAATTCTAGTTAGGTGGTCTGTCATTTATGACAGACCTCCTTTTAATTTTGTCAGAATCTTCTTTATTATTTATTTTTATAACAAATTTTTGTTCCCACAAAATCTCAAAATCGGCCAGGTCAATATCATCAAGTTTCATGTCATGTATGAGGTCAATCATGGACATGGTCCATTAAGCTTTTGGAGGTCATCAGGTCATCGTGACGTCATCAAGACGCCATTTTGTAAATTTGCAAGATCGATTATATCTTCATAATCGATCATCAAAAATCAACTATTCACTTGACGGGTCATCAAGTCATGTCTTCACAGGTCATCTAGAGGTCAGGACGTGCACGTACGCGTGCGTCAAAATTTAAAAATGCTCAAAATCACGTAGGATCAAGTCTGCACACGTTTCAGGTCATTTTGAGCTTTTCAAAAATTTGCGCGCACACAAGGGTGCGCGCGCATTTTCACCTATTTCACCATGACAGAGCCTAAACTCGCCATTTTTTCTTGTGTACTCTAATAGAACATTAAATTCTGAGCAATTTGATACCCTTTTTAACTTTCTACGACCATTAATAAGGAAATTATCGTCCGTCAAAGTTTGCAGCACGCGCGGGCGCGATCCCTCACTATAGGCCATATATGGGCAAAAACATGGCTATACAAAATTCACTGTAGCTCGTTAGATAGTCCGTTGACCCCCAAATTTTTTGTCATCATCAGGTAGGGTATGAATCGTAGATGGCATTTCATGTATCATTTGACCCTTATAAACATTATGACGTCATCAAAATGGCGCCAGAATTCAAAATTTCCATTTTTCATGTTTTGACGTCATCACATTTACGCAAATTTGGCTCTAGATTCGTAAGTATTGGTCGCTTTTCGCCCAGATTTTAATATGTTGGAGCTGAGGCAATGTCCTACAAAATCAGTCATCACCATTTTTCATTTTGATGACGTCATCACAGTGAAATTTTCAATTAAAGATGCCATGTAAGAATTTTCCCTATTTGCGTGTTATGTCTATGGAAGATGATTTTTTTTTCGAATCATGAATCTACATGACATTGTTCTCTGAGCTGTATTTCAGTTGTTTTTGGTCTATTTTCTTCCAGATTTTAGTATGTTATAACTGAGACTATAAGCTTTTATAATTGTGGTCTCCAATTTTTGATTAGATGTCGGGATCATGCCCAATTTTTCACTACAAAATGGGATTTCAGAATCCCGTTTTTCGTTTACGTGTTATCTCTATGGGAAATGTTTTGGTATATTGGTCAAAGCACTTGCCTCTCACTCCGGTGACCCAGGTTCGATCCCCGGTGGGGCCATTAAAAAATTTTTTTTTGGCTTCTTTTTGCCTTTCATTTTACCATCTTGTAGGACTATTATATCATATACAATCACAAACCATGTACTAAACTGCCTTATTTTGCGTGTTATGTCTATTGGAAAGTAGTGTGCAGTAGTTTATGTATAACCCTATGGAAAATCTGATTCCCTGCAATATCATTAGTCCTATTTGATATCACAATTTCCCAAAATTGGCATACTCAATTATCTTCAAATTTTCGTCAGTCATCGGTCCTAATAAGGTCAATTTCCCACATCTTTTTCAAGGTCATCAGGTTATCGTGACGTCATCTAGCCGCCATTTTGTACAAATCAACTTATTGTCGTATCTTCATAACAAAATGTGATTTCTCTTTCATATTTGGCATGGTTAAGGTCACTGTCATTGCAGTCATGGTCATCACGATTATCCCCATCATTATCATCATTATCACCATCATCATATCATCAATCATCGTCATAATCACCATCACCATAATCATCACCATTATCACATCATCAATCTTCATCATTATCCCCTTCATTATCATGATTATCATCACCATCATAATCATCATTACATCATCATCATTATCATCATCACTGTCATGATCATCGCTATTATTATATCATCACCATCATCATTATATCATCATACTCATTATAACCATCATCATTATATTATCTTCATCATCACCACCATTATCATCATCACCATAATCATTTTACAATGACCGTTTCACACATTTTGCTACATTCATGTCCTCAAGAAGCATCTCTATTCATGGCATTTTTGACTTCCTATCTTCAGTTTAGTATTTCCTCATTATGATCATCCTGATTACGATCATGACTATACAAATTGAAAGACAGACCACCTAATTCGTCATGACGAATTAAATTCTAGTTATTATTATTACTATCTCCAATATATTTTGAGTACTTCCCCGCGGGTAAAGGCGTTTCGGAGAAAACCGTAAATTAATGTTATTTTGTGTAAGACAAATGGGAGAGCTGTCCACAAGTATGTCACAATCGACTCACCAAATTGCCATTTTGAGATTCGCATAGATGTAGTGCTCCCATTTTTCAAACATCCATAACTTTCCTATTCCTTCTCCAATTTCTTTCAAACTTTCACCATCCTCTTTTTCTTATTTTCTGCTTTCACACAAATCATCTTATTAGTAAGGTTGGATTGCCCTTTAAAAAAAGTGCAAGTGAGTATAGTAGGCTACAATGTTAAAAATGACTCAAACTTGTTATGTACAATAATAATGAAAGAAATGTCTATTTTCTGTCATGTCAACAAGCATGGCCAATTGAAGATTTGGGGGCATTATCTCCTATACAAAAGATGACACACTCTCAATAGACAGACAATCAATAGACAGACAATCAATAAGACATGTAATCCATCTTAGCTGACAATAACAAGTTTCCCCATTTCTTTCATAATACCTTCTTGTACTGATTCTTACAATGCAGGGCTTCATATCAAAATGGACTGTCTCATGTCTTGTTACTTTGAAATTAGTCAATTGGAATATTTAGACGACAAACGCTTTCAAAAACTGTAAATGTAAATTTAGTCTTTAATTTCTTGTTCAACTTAAACTCAAGCAAGTGCAAATGGATTATGCAGTAATCATATCCAAAAATTGATTAACACTGATAAACATTTACAAACATTGATAACAAATAAATGCATCACTTGCAAAAAATTTCAAGAGGTATGATATATCAAACATAAACACCTATCGGAACATATAGGTCTTAATCTATTGACATATTTCAGGCATATTACTGTAACCCATACAATTAATCAGTGCTCAATGCTAATTGCTCATAAAATATATCTTAGATTTCCAAAATGTTCTCTTTTGGTAATGAATTGTTGTAATATTTTCAAACAAATATCAATTGCTCAATGTTTATAATAAAGTAAAACCCCATTCTAGAAGTAAAAGGAAATACTTACACATTGCTTTCATAAAGAGCAGTATATTTAAAGAAACATTTTATGGAAGACAAGGGAAAATAAAATGTTTAGTCTTATAGAAGGAAAGTTATGATGTTTGTGTAGTATGAGATTATAAACTTAGTCATGCAAATTTCATGCCAAGGTCTCCACTTGTTTTATATTGCATAATTGAAGCTGTAAATGAAATGGCATGGCTTTCATTTTTCACTTTTTACCCAATGAATATTTTCTTCATAGCAGTATTATTAGTAGTGAGGTCATGCATCACTTAATGATTCCAATCAATAATTGTAGTACCCACGGTAAATATATGGGGTATGTGAGAGGGTTGTTACTTTGTGTGTTCTTTTTTATAAATCAAATGGCTTGAATCTTGAGTCTTAAATGGTATTTAATCCATATTCTTCTGGTTGTACAGTCATATAGTCAAATGCAAGGCACAAAAGAAATTAAAACTGAAGAGGTGGCCAAACTACAGCCAAAATGTCATAAATGGGTATGTTCCTGTTTTTGCGAGACAAGTGACCCTTCTGTATCACTTTCAAAGAAAAAGAAAGGTGGCCTTGATAAAATAATTTCATGTGCAGTTAAATTATTTTCAATTTGGTTGTTTAATATTTTTGAATTTCTAAACAAGTATATTGATTAAATGATAAAATTACACTGACTGGGTTGGCATGTTTGAATTCATGATGCTCAAATCAAGATCTCAGACATAGTAGATGTAGTAAGTAAGCCCTGGGGGTATGTCTCATTGAGGCCTTTACGGCATCCGCGTCCGTGACTTTTTGAAAAACACCCCAAAAACCAAATTGACAAGATGGCATAATATATATTTTATGAACAATATTGCCCTAAGCCTTTTGAGATGTTTATATTTCCTGGAGTTGTGATATACATGTACATGTGATAAATTAAAGACAATTGCTACACTTTATTACATAAGATCAATTATGTATTTCTATTTCAGCAAAATTTGAAACACATCATCATTTGTACACTAGCTACAAGAATCATATAATACTCAATTAATGATGAAATAAAAGAAAACATGCTAAGCTCCTGGGCAAATTACACGTTAGCGGGAATGCACTCCTATGGCAGAACTATGTTGAATGACAACAACAAAATGGTCTGTACCAGGGGTGTCGATCCGTGTTCACTTTTAGACATTGATAAACGGTTTCTATTCACTCACTTCTACAATCGGAAGCAAAACTAACGAAAACCCTATATAGGCTTAAGAAAGAGTCGAGAAATGCAGCAAGGCTATACCTACAGTTGAGATTTCTTTCAAGTTGAACCTTTGCAAATGCTGTTTTATACACTTTATCCTATATTGGGGCCGCAATATTTAGCAGGAGTCATATGAAACTTACATGATATAGCAGTTACATCTTTATTTGTCAAATTTTGAACCCTTTAAGCCCTGGGTTCTTAATTATTAATTTTTTTATTTTTTGTTTTGTTTTATTTTTATTTATTTATTTATTTATTTATTTTTTTTTTTTTTTTTTTGGGGGGGGGGGAATGTTTTTAAAATTACGTCGTCACAGAGTATTACACATGCATATAAAGACGTATGGGGCTCACGTCTCAATTAGAATCGCGAAAATCATGAAAAATTTCGGCATCAAAATGTGCTAATTTAGATCATCTGAGATATAAAAATTACAAAGAGACCATTTCACTGCCCGGAAATGAGATGGCTGTGCCCGGAAATGAGATGGCTGTGCCCGAATGCAGGAAATTTTTTATATTCTCGGGGAGAGGATTTCAGCCCCCATTCCCCGCCTCAGATGTTAATGCATACATACCCGAATGGCTCATCTAAGGTCAGTTAGTTTTAGAATACTCCTCCCATGTCCTTATTTTTTCTTCCTTTCATGTTTGGTGTTTTTAAACTATATGTACGTGGTATAACAGGGAACGGATAAATATGATACTGCTTTTTGCGAGCAGGCGAAGCGAGCGAGCAAAAAATTTGATACTTTTATTCATAACAATAGTCAACATAGTATTTAAACAAGATTATTTTTTGGCGGGCCGCGCATGAAATCGTCTCGCTGGCCGGGCCGTAAGTGGCTCATGGGCCCCACTTTAAGAACAAGGGCTTTAAGCTCTTTAAGAACTATATAGGCCTACTGGGGGCTCGAAATTACGAGATCTTGACAGAAAATAGTTATGCGAGGGAGCAAAGCGACCGAGCTTTGCAAAATTTTCCCATTTCAAACCTTCAAAAACTAGATTTCTAGTGCATTTACCCTGCAGATTCTTCATTTCCCCCCTTTATTTTTTCTCTCCTTTGCATTTTTTTTACGCCCCCTCCAAGTGCAGCCCAGGGCATGTGCCCTCTGCCCCCTTGGATACGCCACTGAGCGAAGCGAGCGAGCGGGGGAGAGTGTGGGAGGAGGTATACCCCTCGCACTCCAGGGACTTTTTCAAAAATCTGTCTACAAAACTTGCATTTTAGAGCATCCAAAAATGTTTTTTTTTAATGAAAAGAAGGTCAAATAAAGTCAAATAACTTAACAAGTTTGTGGATGCCAGAAGGGTAATATGAAATCTGTAGGCCATCGTATTATGGAGAGGGGCCGTGAAATACTACCAAACACACACACATACACAGCACACAAACACACAATCCAACGAACGCTTACCTTAAATGTAATTATCCTTGCTGACAGTGACAAGTCAACACTCAACAGCATGCAGCACGAGTAGGCCTACCGTGTCTGCTCCGTGTCGAATCAGTTGTGTATATATAGAATCATGATCGACAGCGATGACGATGTTGGATGCGTGATGTCAGATGATATATTTGGGGGGAGATTTGCTATTGTCTTGATCCGTTGAGGCACTCATCCGTATGGCACTTATTGTACAACTTATTACATAATACTACACTGGGCGTTGGGGGCGTGTGGCACTTACGTTATTTAGTGTCCCTGTATTAGAGAGTTACGACAACTGGGGATTTGAACGCCATTTTGTTTCCACTATTACGTAACATTTTTATTCAATTCCGATGAGCACCTGGGTGTTCTCAATAGAAAGAATTCGAACGCCATTTTGTTTCCAAAAAAGTGGGACGTCCATGTCGCAACTCTTTAATACAGGGACACTAACATTATTATTATTCTACTACTATGCCACTATACTGCCCCCCACCCAAAAATACGTTCTTTCCATATTTATAATATTCTCATTAATTAATATCTACACATATATTTTTTCTTTACAAATTCATTACAACATTGAACATTACAATCTATTAAACATGTATAACTTACCCTTTCTCTGCCTTGCCAAGTGTTAAATAAAATCCTTTTGTCCTTAAATGAAACATGTTATATATTTTTTTTTATAAAATGATTCCTGTACGCACCTGTACAAGAAAAAAAATATACATTATGTTATAGATAATTAGCCTACTATGTTTTTTCTTACTTCTCTCCAAGACAGCTCGTCTTGTTTATTCTATTTAATTTCTCTTCGTTACATAAATTATATTGACAGCTTGTCTTTTCAAAATATATGATATACAAAATATATACGATATCAAAAATAAAACGTTATCTATTTCCCAAAAGCTACTTGATTTTTCATATTACATAACAAAACTCAACATACATAGAGTAACATAACACGAAGACTATTTATCTTCTCATATAAACATAACATAGCATTTTATAACATACAGATAAAAACAAAAATGATAGGGCGTACAGGATGCAGGCAGAGAATTGGGGCAAAGGAACTGTATTGCGCTTTACTTTATGCAATACAGCTCCCTTGCATTAACCATGGTCTGGTTGAGGAGTGATTCGAGGGAAACCCCTCGAATCGACGCCACCACCTGCCCGACATCGCCTATAAAAGCTTAAGTCTGCCAACTATTTCGCGGGCGGACAGGCAGGTACGGGGCGTCCGTCTCAACAAGAAGACGGTTGCTTGGGATGGATTGGATGCCCAACAGTTTAAGATGGGCACCCAATCCACAGTAATAGGAAACATTGCCTGTTATTCCAAAATAGGCATGTCGAAACCTTGATGTCCATTCGTCGACAATGTCCGGCGAACCCATAAAACAGTGAAGGTGGATTCGCTGTGTCGCCGGACAGTGTCGACGGATGGCATCCCGTGCCAATTTGTGAACTGACCTCGGAATCGGCCCGTTGCCCGGTCTAGAGCCATCAGCTCCCCGGAGATGGAGAACCAGGACTCTCCCAGTGGAAAGCCCCAGGAGCCGCTCAAAGAGCTTCTCCTGTGCCTCCCACTCAGAGTCGTCCGTGGTCCAATCAAGCCCCACCTCCGAGATGCCCCGAACCCTCGGATCGGCAAGGGCCGATCTCAAGGCCTCAAAATGAAAGTTCTTCAGGCCAAAGGCGTGTTTGGGGTGTATGCCCACAGCCACTGTAAAGCCCTCAGGCAGGTCCCTAAACACCCCGTCCAGGTAACTGGGGGCCGAATATCTACTAGGGTCACAGAAGTTCATGACCCCCCCCCCCCCCCGGCCACCTCGACAGGGTGCACAGCTTTCCCCTGGAGCTCCGATTTCGCTCCTTTCATTGCAATCCTATCGGGATGATAATGGGCATCGAACCCTTTCATCAGTGGCTGCGAGCAAGGCGACCCACTTTTTTCCTTTTCGGGTACAATTTCCCGAAGGGCTTTCTTAACAATTTCAGGGGTCATGCCTCTTCCTCTCCCACCAGAGAATCCCGCCATGTGGAGTGATCTAGGCCCTGGCCAGAGTCCACGGCCACGACCAATCCCCACGGCAAAACTTCCGGTGGGAGAGGGTCCAGAAGAGAGCCCGGGAAGCGGGCCAGGGGCAGTTTTTTGTTCCTGCTCCTTTTTGGCTTTTTTGGCCCGTCTCTCGCGCTCTCTTCTCTTCTGATTTGCTATTCTTTTCTTTTCTCGCTCGGCCTCAGAGAGGGCTTTACCCCGGGCAGTCCCCTCTGCTGGGGCAAGAGGTGGATTGCCCGGAGAAGCCTGCTCCGAAGCCGAGCTGAGTACCTTTTTAAGAGAAATATTATCTGGGTGCCATATTTCCTCTTCCCCAGCCTGGAGGCGGTGGGAGATCCTGTCCTGACATCCCTTTCACTGCATGGGAAGAATAATTATAATCAACCATACTGGAAGGATCACTCATTATACTCACCTTGGTCTATCTCCCCCTGGCACAAAGGGGGCAAAACCATTTAAGACCTTCTAGCCCTCCTGATTGGGTAATTCCCACACATGCTCCATGATACCATTCCAGACATTTGTCGCAACAAATCATCAAAGAGCCATCATCAGGCTTCCGGCAAAGACAGTAAAGTTTGTCTTTGCCAGGAGTCTCAACAATAGCCTTACTTCGATCCGTACATTTTTTCAAACGATCGTGATTATAAGTGGCTATTGTTCTTTTGAAGACTACTCGATAGAGATAAGGCGACCTTTTTTCCACAATGACCGCAGGTCCTTTCCAAGGGGGGCTCAACTTACGTGATCTCCCCTTGACACTAGCCGTATCCCTGATATATACACGGTCATTTACTTCAAATTCGCTTGTATATTGTCTGACGTCGTAATCTCGTTTCATTCTTCGTTGAGCAGCTTTAATTGCTGCCCTAGCTGAAACGTGGGCCTTCCGCATAGCACAAGTCAGCTCGGCAACAAATTCTTCTTTAATCTGCTCTTGCGTTCGTTGGGGAACCGAGACTACGAGATCAGCGGGTAGATTGACCTCCCGACCCAGCATCAGCTTGTTAGGGGTAAATCCAGTCGTACGATTGACGGTAGAACGAATAGCACCTGCGATTTGCTGCAAATGTTTATCCCAGTCTCTTTGAGACTTAGAGACATAGCATCGCACCGCATCCATCAAGGTCCTGTTCGCTCTCTCAACTTGCGAATTTGCTTGGGGGCGGAAAGCGATAGTTTTGGATTTATGAATGTCAAGGACACGACACATGTCCTTGAAAAGGATACTTTCAAAATTCCTGCCCTGATCCGTGAAGATTTGAAATGGATATCCAAATCGGCAGAAAAAACTGCTCACAGCTGCATGAGCCGTCGTCTCCGCCGTTTGGGAGGGCAGGGGTACGCATTCCACCCATTTAGTGAATTGATCTATCATAACCAAGATGTGCTCATTACCCTGTGAGGACTTTGGAAGTGGACCCATAAAGTCGAGATGGACACGCTCCATGGGCGCACCCGCATGATAATTCTTCATAGGATGCGTCCCATGACGCGTGGCCTTCTTGTTTTGATTGCAAGTAGCACATCTTGCCATGTAGATTCGTATATCTTCCGACATGCCGTACCAATAGTACTTTGACTTTAACTTAGCCCGAGTACGATTGATTCCAGCATGACCTGCTGAAGGAGGATCGTGATTCAGCCGGATGATGTCATGTCTCAGTGACTCAGGAACCACCGTGACATCACCTTCATCCTTCTTCCTCCAGATAACACCTTCCTTTAGGAAAAAGAGGTCCCTGTTTATCCACAAAAATTTACCTTCGGGTGGGAGGAGAAACAAGGTCCCTTCATTAATTTTTCCTTGTCGGATAACCATTTACGTAGGGGCATTCCTCTGCCACCCCGTCGGGGCCACCAACTGAAATACTTCTGATCTCAAATGAATGGGCTGTATTAAAGGGTATTTCTATATGTGTGACAGGGAAACACTCCAACAGCCACACTTGAGACCCGTTGGCTTCGGCACAATGGCACAACATCGTCTATGCAATCGACGAAATGTGCCCATTCTCTGTGTCTTTTGGTGCAATATGAGCACCCGCCACATGGCAAGTCTTGTATTCGCACACCAAGCTCATACCCCTCACATACCGGCTGAGTGTCGGGAATGCGAGAAAGAGAGTCGGCATTCGAATGACGCCTACCAGGCCGGTGTTAAATTTGCATGTCATACTGCCCCAACTCCTCAAGCCAGCGAGACAACTGTCCTGTCGGCGTTTTGAAGTTGAGCAGCCACGTTAAACTGCCATGATCCGTTCTCACAGTAAATGGCCTACCTAAAAGATAGTGCCTATACTGTCTACAAAAGAGCACCAGCGCTAAAAGCTCACGACGAGTAACGCAGTAATTCCTTTGCTGTGGAGAAAGGGATAAACTGCCATAGGTGATAACCTTCTCCTCGCCGTTCTGAACTTGCAATAGTTCTGCTCCAATCGCTGTGCTCGATGCATCAGTATCTAAGATGAACGGATCAGATACATTTGGAAGTGCGAGTACAGGAGCGGATGTTAGTAGAGCTTTAATCTGTTCGAATGCAGATTGGTGCACATTTGTCCAGCAAAATGCATTACTACCTGTAAGCTCATATAACGGTCCAGCCACCCGTGCATAATTCTTCATGAACACCCTATGGTAGTTGGCTAGCCCAAGAAATTGTTCTACTTCTTTGCTGGAAGTAGGAGTAGGCCATTCAACCACCCTTTGAATGTTCTCTTCTGGTAGATGCAATCCTGTAGCATCAACTTCTCTACCCAAGAACTCTACCCTTTCTTGAAATAGGGCACACTTCTTGGGTTTCAGTTTAAGTTTCTAGTCTTTGAAACGTCTCAGGACTGCTCTTAGGTTCTGGATATGATCTGGGAATGATTTACCAAATACAAGAACATCATCCAAGAACGCAAGTGCCACGTCCCATGTCAGACCTCTCAAGACTAAGTTCATCACGCGCTGGAATGTGGCCGGTGCGTTACACAGGCCAAATCCCATGCGGACGAATGCATACAGTCCATGTTTAGTAACAAAGGCTGTTTTGTCTCTGTCGGATTCGCTTACCTTGATTTGCCAATAGGCGGCGTTAGCATCAAGTTTTGAATACCATTTATTGCCAGCCAGAGTATCAAGGCATTCTTCAATACATGGTAGAGGATAGACGTCCTTCTTGGTAACATTGTTCAGCTTGCGGTAGTCAATGCACCATCGGACTCCTCTATCTTTTTTCCGCACTAACACAGGAGGCGATGCCCATTCAGACATAGATGGCTGGATAACCCCAGCGGCAAGCATCTTATCCAGATGTGCCCGCTCCTCCTGAATAAAGTTCAGGGGGGTCCGCCTCATCTTTTGTTTGATGGGTCTTGCATCGCCAGTGTCGATGCTGTGAGTTATCTCGTTGAAATCACCGAGATCAAACTCATCTTTCGCAAATACCGATTCGTATTCAAGTAGAAGCCTTCTTAACTCCTCCTGTTGCCCTGGGGCCAGCCCCTCAACAGAGCGGCTCCAGAGATCCAGAAGGTGTGGGGGTATGTCAGAGTCCGAAGTAATCAGCGGTGCTGACACTCCTCACTGACACCCCTTCAGAAGGCTCCATGTTAGGCTCCAACACTGAAACTTCATAAGCTTTTCCAATGATATCGCCTCTCCGTAGTTTATACGCAGTATCTGAGGGGTTTACCATGGGAACTTCTGTCCTTTTCTCCCCATCGTGGAGACTACGGGGAATAAGGACAGGCACAGGTAGAAATGGCAAGGGTTCAACCAAGAATGGCCCAGAATTAAGGGCAACAGAGCATTGCACCCTTCGAACCGAACTTGGGGGTATACAAACAAACACTCTTATCCACACTCACCCTTGCCGCATTCTCCGAGTCTTCTCGTTGAATTATAGGCAAGTCCTCATGATTCAAAGTTAAGATAGCATTTGGAATGCTAATATTGGCGTTATGCTTTCGCAATAAATCAACGCCAAACAGCATTTCATCTGCTATCGGGGCTACATACATCTCTTCACTTAGTATTTGGGTACCAAGCTTGAGATCGACAGGCCCTATCACAATGCCATCCATCGTCATTTCTCGACCAGCCCCCTTAAGAACTACACGCTTAAGGACAGGCGGTTGAGGCTGGAGGCGGTGAAATAGCCTATCAGAAATAATTGTAACAGCTGCTGCAGTATCCAGAACGGCGGTTATTGACTCGTTGCCTACCGTCATTCCAACACTTAAAGTTGAAGTCGATATAATTCTGCAAGCAACTATTTCTATGTCATGACTACCTAAATCACCAGAAATGTCTGGTGGCCATGGTGGATTCCTCCAAGGGACTTCCGTCCTCTTAGAGAACACCGGGCTACCTGGACTTACTTGTAAGTCATGACTTTCTAAATCACCAGAAAGGTCTGGTGGCCATGGTGGATTCCTCCAAGGGACTTCCGTCCTTTTAGAGAACCCCGGGCCACCTGGACTTACTTGTAAGTCCGGTGGCCGCGGTTCGCCATGGTCATATTCATGTGTGATTAAGCCTTCAAATGCGGGGTCCTCAACAGGTAACCTGTCCTCTAATGGAATGGAGATGGCGGAGGTGGAGAGATCGGATCGGGGGCTCCCCATCTCCTCCGATCCCTGTCCATTTCCCTGCTCAAACGTTACGGCCCTTATCTGCCGATTATCACGGGGAGGCGTTCTAGCTATAGGGCAGGACCTACTGAAATGGCCTTCTTCCCCACAGTGAATTGTCTTGGTTGGTCAAATGCAGACCGATCAGGTGTCCGACTGGAGTTATACCTCGGCCTGTCCGGTGTACCCGGGGCACGGCCAGAAGTGTACCTCTGTCTTTCTGGTGTGCTAGGGGCCCGGCCAGAGGTGTATCTCGGCTGGGCACCCGACACTGTACGCTCTGGTGTCCTGAACAACTTCCCACCAGATCCTTGGTGCTACGGGACAAATCCCTGATGGCAGCAACCATGGAATCCATCTTTGAGGCCCATACCGCGCTTTGAGCCTCAAGAGCACTGATTCTAACCTCAATCAGTAAAATCAGAATTGATTTTATTATTTGCTAGATAAATCTATGTACCTACCTATTTGCTAGTCTTCCGACTACGCAAGCCATTCGAGTAATTAAAGTCACGACAGTGCATATACCCCCCTAGGATCACGCCTTCCTCTGTGCACGTACGCATGACGCGCGCACACAATCCTCCTCTTTACAAGCAGCCTCAGACAAACTTTGACATGTTGCTAGGCAAGGAGTGGGGTAGGAGGGTGGGACATAGGTAGGTACATAGATTTATCTAGCAAATAATAAAATCAATTCTGATTTTACTGATTTACTACAATAAATCAATGTACCTACCTATTTGCTAGACCAGCACAGATTCAAATGGGGGGCATGTCCCAAGAGGAAGGTCAACAGGAACCCAAGGATGACGTTGCAGCTTGCAACGTCTTGTTAGAAAAAGACTCTTCAGACAGAACATCTTTTAAATAAAAAGATGTGAAGGACGTGGAGGAACGCCAGTAGGCTGCCCTCATAATGTCCACTAGGGGCACCCCTTGGAAAAGAGCCCAAGAGGCACTGATGCCCCTGGTATCGTGAGCACGGGGCTTCCCATCAGTCAATAGGGCCTCCGGCCCAGCTGCCTGGATCGCTTCGACTATCCATCTAGAAATGGATTCTCTGGAAGCGGGGGAAAAGGGCTCTCGAGTGATGACAAAAAGCTGATAACTCTTACGAAGAGTCTTAGTCCTATCTAAATACCATTTCAAGGCCCTCACCGGACACCAGACCTTATCCTCCTGCACTGAGGAATGGTCCGACAGCGGTCTAAGAAAAATCTCAACTGGTCCAGAGGAAGCAGTCTGATTTTTGGCAATAAAGGAGGGCTTGGGTATAAGTCGCACACCATGGTTTTCCCAACGGATGTGACCCGGTGTTATACACAGAGCATGAAGAGTACTCCTCCTCTGTGCCGAAGCAATAGCGACTAAAAATAGCGTCTTGACCGTTAAATGGTGAAAGGACGCTTTACCCAAAGGTTCAAAAAGTGGCTTCGCAAGCACGTCAAGGACCTTGGGTAGACTCCAAGAAGGAGTCAGGCTACGAGTTGATGGACGCTGCAAGAAGAAGGAGCGAGTCAACCTAGCCAAAAGAGGGGAGTTGGAGACTCCCGAACCATCTGCAAAACCAACGTGGACGGCGGCAATAGCCGAACGATAGCCACGTATGGTTGAAATCGATCTACCCTTATTGAAAAGGGAGATCAAAAAATCGGCAATAACACCGATAGGGGATTCACGTGGCGAGACACCCTGATTCTCGCACCAAGAAAAGAAGGCCCCTAGACGAGAGTTGTAGAGATCTCTAGTGGAGTCTCTACGACTTCTCATTACAAACTGGGAGGCCCTTTCGGAGAGCCCCGAATTTCTGGCGTCTTCCCCAACAACGGCCAGGCAGTCAAGTGGAGGACCGCTGGGCGTTGATGAACAATCCCCGAGAGGGGTTGAATTATCAAATCCTCCCTGAGAGGAAGGGGAAACGACTGGCCGGCCAGGAGACTCAGCAGGTCTGGAAACCAATGTCTCGCTGGCCAATGTGGAGCTATCAACAAGAGCCAAGCCCTGTCCTCCTTGACCTTCCTCAAGACCTGAGGGATCAGAGGAATGGGGGGAAAAGCGTACCCCCGGATAGCTCCCCAATGGAGGGAAAAGGCATCCATCGCCCACGCCTCCTGATCCCGAACCCGCGAGCAATACCTCGGGAGTCGGTGATTGAGGGTGGAGGCGAACAGATCGATCTCCAGAGGACCCCACACCTCTTGGAGAAGAGCAAACACCTCCGGATGAAGAGTCTACTCTGACGGGAGGCATTTGCCCCGCGACAGAAAATCCGCGATCAGATTTTCCTGACCGGGAATGTAGGAGGCTACCGGAATAATGTTCATAGACCGGCACCACCTCCACAACTGGGCAGATAAGGTGTTCAGAGAGTAAGACCGAGTGCCGCCTTGGCGATTGATATAGGCAGCTACTGTGACATTGTCCGTAAGAACGAGTACAGTGCGACCAACAAGACCGGGCCTGAAATGATGAAGAGACAGGCTGACCGCCATCATTTCCAAAACATTGATATGGGGCATAACTCTCAAGTGAGACCAGTCCCCTGAAATCATCTCGCCCCGGCAATGACCGCCCCAACCGAGAAGGGAGGCGTCTGTCGTCAGAGAAACTGACGGAAGAGGTGTACAGAGAGGCTTGCCTTGGGCAAGAAACGAACTGTTCGACCAGGGGGCGAGAAGGAGCTTGATATCTCTTGGGAGTGGAATCCACCCCAAAAGAGAATCTTTGCCCGGTCTGTAAAACTTGAGGAGGTGCCTCTGAAAGGGCCTCATCAACAGCCTGCAGTCTGGTAAGACGTCGACTAGACTGGCCAGATAGCCCAGGAATTGAAGCCATTGTCTGGCTCTGACCCTGTGGGCTACTCGCAATGACCGTGCGGTCATGGTGATAGTCCGAATTCTGTCCCGACTGGGGCGGGCAAGCTGATTCGGGATATCTATCTCCGCACCCAAGTACACCGGGGTACGTGTGGGGATAATTCCGATTTTTCCCAGTTTATCAGAAAGCCTAAGTCTTGCGTTAGTCGCAGTAAAAGGCATAACTGATCCAACAGGAGGGACTCTGAGTTTGCAACTAGGAGCCAATCGTCTAGATAGACGAATAATCGGAGGCCGCGATTCCGTAGAAACGCGGCCAGGGCCGACACTATTCGAGTAAAGACTCGAGGGGCCGGCCTCAGCCCAAAGGGCAGGGCACGAAATCGAAACGTTTCGCCCTGGAACGCGAATCCCAGCAAATTTCTCGACAGAGAGTGAATGGGAATGTGAAAGTACGCGTCTTTGAGATCGAGGGAGATCGCAAGGTCGTCCCGCTTGATCAAGGGCAGAATAGATGCCAAGGTCTCCATGCGAAAATGCACTGGAGGTATAAACCTGTTGATTCTTTTCATGTTTAGAATCATACGTAAACTTCCCGAGCGCTTGGGAATGACAAAAATTGGGTATGAATGTATGAATAGGTATGAATATAAGCTCAAATATCACCAAAATAAATACGTGACAGACATAAACCGACACTAAACAGATAATAAACAAGTCTAGGACGGAAATATTGGCAAAAGTCACCCCAAAACGCGCTAAAAGAGTAGCAAACTCTGAATTTTTGCGCAAGATAGTGACTTAGCTGCAACTCTTTAGGCTGCGAGAAGGAAAGAGGAGGATTGTGTGCGCGCGTCATGCGTACGTGCACAGAGGAAGGCGTGATCCTAGGGGGGTATATGCACTGTCGTGACTTTAATTACTCGAATGGCTTGCGTAGTCGGAAGACTAGCAAATAGGTAGGTACATTGATTTATTGTAGTAAATGCTTGGATTGGTGCTTGCAGCCGCCTTCGGTGGAGACTTTTTCTGAACCCGATGGTCGGTTTCCGTCTCCACTACAGACAGTTGCCTAATGTCCTTTCTCGGCCGGGGGCCATGCACATGCATGGTCTTTTGAGTAAACTGGTACCATTTGTACTTCGTCATGGCCTCATCTAAGTTCCCAGGCCGGGAAGTAAAGACATGGTGTCCTGCATCCTTGTCATGGGCACCCTTGCAGAACCTTGCAACGACCAGTTCGTGGACAAACTTGTCCGGTAGGCCAATGAAAGCCTGGTCCGCCAGGGTCAAAAGACGATCGGCCCACTTAACAATGTCTTCATCAGGGCGCTGGTAGGCAGATTGAAACTGCATCCGTGTAACTTCTGGCTCATCCTGGAGAGCAAACCGCTTCTCCAATTTGGCAACCAGGTCATTATAGGGGATGTCTGGATTGCTCTCCCTGATAAGGGCCATGAATTGTGGATACGGCTCTGGTTGTGGTGGGTTTGGCTCAAAAGGAGATGCCAGTTGGGGAGGTGCATCTGTTGGTAAATTGGAGATGCCATTATTATTGTTAGGTGGCGATGGCAATAAGCCATTATGCCATCTAGAAAATCCTAGTTGTTCTCTTTCGGCCTCTCCCAGCGCAGAATAATAGTCAGAGCCCCAGAGAGACTTGGCTTTATCTTGCGCCAGGAGGGTGGAAGGCCTCCCCCCCCCCCCCACCCCGGCAGTGTTTGCATGGGCTGGCCTACAGCGCCATGCACATTATGTACGTGACTAAGCTGTGGCGGGGCCTCGTATGACTTGCTCTGGGTGAGCTGTTGTGGAGGAAACAAGGGAGTAAACGAATCCAGCGGCTCGTCCCCCACAGATCACACTTCTCTTTGGTCTGCTCTATGAGCCACCTCTGAGGGCTCATAATCAAAAGCGTAGACTAAAAGTTCCGCTCTTGGCGCGTTTTCTCGGCGCGTTTTCTCCAAAAAAACACCCGACTTTCCAACTTACTATCTACAAAAAAAATATATATATATATGTTACAAGTCATGTCTATCTCTCCTTTTAGTTGCTAATTAATTCAGCCACTTTGACTGACTGCCCTAGATGTAGCACCTGGTTATGTCTTTTGTTCTTAATACAAGTATGTAGCAGGCAGCTTATTGAATGGCCTGACACAGGCCAGTGCTTTTGGGATAATTTTATTCATGTTCTTTTTAATTCAGCACAGGTTTAATGCAAGATTGGCATGTAGGTTCCTTTCATGGGTTGTTGCTAGGAGATAGTAAGGTATGGGAAATCCTAAATTCTTTGGTAGGGTGTAACATTAGGGGTGGCTAGTTTGGTCACTTGAAGCTTTGATTTTGGGAAGACAAGACCTATCTGTGGTGTCTTGCAGCAGCAGCAGCCTGCTAGGAGTTTGCTAGGTGCAGCTAGGCGAATGGCAGCATGTTTGAGCTGCTAGTTTTAAACTGGGCGTGGCAATTTTGTGCGTTTCCAGCGTTTCCAGCTGTCACCAGCATTTGTCTGTACTGGACAAGGAGCTGTGTTCGTGCTTCCAAGCTTCATGTCATCAGTTGAACTGTAAGTTTAATTTATTTTCCTATGCAGTAATTTTAAAGACAATTTAGGCAATATTTTTATTATCACAGAAGAAAAGTGAAATGTATAAGTGAAATGTTACAAGTGCTAAATTGTCTTGAAGCAGTAAAGCTTATTTCATTGAAGTTTAGATATTGCACAATTTTATCTTAAATGTTGATTACAAACAAGACTTATGAATAAGACTTAAAAGTGTGTCTTGAAGTATATTTCGGTGTGAAATGTTACAGATGGAGTTAAAT